>VXAA01001152.1:378093-492188 GCA_013399115.1 Anseranas semipalmata | reverse complement strand
TTTTTTTTTTTTTTGCCAGCCAAACCTCAGACAAACTGGTAGCTTACTATACAGCTTAGCCAAATCAAACCATATATTTTAAAATTGCATTCTGTTAAGACCAGTCAACATAATTCTTTGAGTGATCTGCATTTTTCTACCATTTTGATGCCTTTAACTATGTTGCACACTTTTCTCAGACCGACTTGGGAGAGAAGGAGGGGATTGAGGGGTACGTGCTGTCAGCAGGGCTAGCTTGTGGGACAGTCAGGGTTGGAGCAATAGAGTTTACTTTCCAGGAGTGCACTTGGTGGCTTTCCCAGTGAAGATACAGCCTTCCAGTTCCGAGCCAACCCACAAGCCTTATGTTTTCAGTTAGTCAAACTGGTATTGAAAATCTCTCTTTTTTTTTTTTTTATGTTGTCCTTATGCAGTTCTGGTTCTTTGTTATTAATCAGATCAAGTCAGCTTTTTGCAGAAACTGTGACAGCAGTGTCATCACCGTTCTCTGTCAAATCCCTCCCCAGATCCCTTCAGCTGCTTTGGTAAGCTTACACTTTTCCTGTAGAGCCCCTTGATGTGCAAAATGTACGCGATGTTTTGATCAAAGGAGTTCTTCTACTTAATGCAAATTTCAACACACTTATAGCAGTCAGATGTGAACATATAGGTCTAATCCTCCCGATCTCCAGAGCGACACTGGGCCCATGGGACATCAGTCCACCTAGCAAGGAAGTCAGGGGTGGGTGCTGAGGAATATTTTAACTTCCTTATTTTAAGACTCTGTTAAGCTTTATCTATTTATGGTAAGATTAGCTAATATTACTTCTGGACACCTCTGGTGGTCCAGTCTAGATGGTTACAATGACCACCTTTGAGAAAAGTTGTCCTTTTTTCTTTAAATTTTTATTTCAGCATCTGAGCAGATGGCAAAAAATCTCCTTTCTGCAATTCTTGTTGCTGTTTAAATGGCTTTTTAGACATCTGAGAATAAGTTTCTGTAGATTTATTTTCAAACACAGAGGGAAACACATTAAGTAGGAAGACTTTTTTTTGTTTTTTGTTTTTTTCTGTGGCTGTTGATGGTCATTGCTGGCCAGTCTCATATTCAGTGAATGCTTTTGAATTTATGTGAGTATTGATTCTTTTAATACTTGCCTTGTTTTCCACTCTGTTTATTCAGCTGTATCTACAACTTTGTTATCAACGTAATTTTTAATTCTAGGTGGATGGACTTTGGACAGTTGAGGCAATATTACCAGTCGTCATGCAGTCTGTCCCAGAACCACGATGACTTTGATGCTACTTCGGTTTGGATTTTAGGCGTGGGACACAGGACTGGTGCTTGTTCCATATGCCTTTCCTCTGAGTTTTAGGGTTCTCCCCATCTTCCCTAAAGCTGTGGCCCTGGAAATTTTCCTCTTTCTCTGCACTCCCATGAAAGACTGGTGGATAGGGGCTGCAGTTGCTCCTCTGGACCAGGTGTTTTGGCTTTGATAGCTGCATTGCAGTGTGTGACGTGGTGAAGGGGACATGTTCTAGCACTTAGTTCTGAGGTGGAGCAATTCTTCCGCTCCTGTATTCTGTTTCAGAGACAATCCCCATGCATTACATTTTCCTCTTGTTAAAAAACGGTTACTTTAAGTTATAGTCAAGATATTGCTGACCTTCATGAATTTATTCTACGATGGCTGCACAGGGAGTCCCTGCTGTCTAAATGAAGTCGTTACTTGGGAACCACTGAATGAACGACCTCATAAGTTTAAGTCAGCCTGGAGGAGCATATCTAGGTAGAAGGCTTCTGTCATTCCTCTAATTTTTTTCATCCTGTACTGCTTTGAAAGCTGGAATAAAAATAGAATAAAAGAAGACTGTAATTTTCTTGAGTTCAGGTCTGTGCTCTTCAGTTGCCTAATTATAAATTGATAATTCATTATCATTTAGGATACTGAAGGAAAGGATACTGCTCTTGCACGAAGTTTTTGAATAGAGCCTCTGCAACAGATAAAATATGGAGTTAATTATCATAGCAGATATGTTTAGAAGACGGTGATGCATCGGAAAATACTTTCTTTGCAGGATTATCCAATGCACAAATATCCTATTCCATATCCCTTCGGTGCTGACTGACATTCACTGGAGTGTATGCACTGCAGTATATTGATAAAGAGAGATTTTCTGTAGTGTCTTTTGCCACATGACACGCTTAGTTCTACCTATTTGTTTTCTCCTCTTTTTGTGAGGGTGGTGAGGCACTGGAACAGGTTGCCCAGAGAGGTTGTGGGTGCCCCATCCCTGGAGGCATTCAAGGCCAGGCTGGATGTGGCGCTGGGCAGCCTGCTCTAGTAGTTGGCAACCCTGCCCAGCGCAGGGGGGTTGAAACTAGATGATCTTTAAGGTCCTTTTCAACCCAGGCCGTTCTATGATTCTATGATTTCTCAGTACAAGCTCAACCACTTTGCCTCTTTTGAAGGTGCTCTGTGAAGTGCCTTAGTATCTGACTACCACAGTGCTACACTGGAGTTTATTTACTTTGTAGGAAAAGCATTGCATCAGAAGAGGAACAGAGAAAACCTTTGGCTGAACCTAAATCAATGTGCTTTGCTCTGGAGGACTAAAGGAGTTGATTATGGCACACACAGGAGAGAGCTCATGCTTTGTAGGTCCCTTCCGACAGAACTATTCTATTCTATTCTATTCTATTCTATTCTATTCTATTCTATTCTATTCTATTCTATTCTATTCTATCCTGTTCTGTTCTGTTCTGTTCACTTTACAATAACTTCTGAAGAATGGATCACATTCTTTAACAATTATGTTCTTATATATCTTCCTGTTGTGTGCCATTTCAATTTGATATAACAAGCACTGAAAAACACAAATATTTCTCTCGGGTTCCTTTATTCTGAAAACAATTGCTATAGCAGAAAGATTGCAGAAAGATTCTTGCTCTTTGTGGCAATCTAACATTGTTGCAACAAAGTCACTAGTAGCTGTAGAAAAGCAAATTGACAGCAGCTGAAACATCTATAACACAGCTTTGAATAGAAATTTGTTCTTGAAAATGTTACTCTCCCCCAGAAAAAGCATGATAGTTTTATTTTCTATTGAACCAGTTTAAAAGTATGACAATCTAGCTTTGTAACAGAATATTGCATTGAGCAAAGGCTGCTTCAGAAACAGCAAGAGACAAAGAAACAGCAAATGTACTCAGCTATGGCTTTCTCTTTCTAAAAGAGAAACATATTTTTCTTATGGATGCCTGCCTCTCTAGAAAGTTATCTGGCTGTTTTGGTATGCAGGAGAGAACATGGCCTCATAAATCAGCTGTGGATTATTTCTTCTTATTTATTTAGAAATATATTTTTTGCATATCACTATAGACTTGGTAAGAGTATTACTTATCGGCATAATAAATATACAGGACATGTCAAAGAGTTTACAAATTAGAAGAACAAGCAGTGCAGGGTTAGGCTTTTTTTCTGCTATGAACTTCCCGTGGGGTTTAATGTCATTTAGTGTTTTGATGCTCCCCGTTCTAGTCTATAAATTAGGCGTAGTAATTCCTTAGCTATGAAAGACACTGGGTGTTACAGTCAGGAGGATGAAGCTGTCTGAACATTCAAGAGCAAGTGTATAAGCTAGGCTTTTTTCTCTTTCTTCGTACAGTTGTTTTCCCAACCCTCTTATCTGTAGCTTAGAAAAAAACTTCTACAGTTTCAGGAAGGACTGGAGTTGTGCCTAATGGAGAAGGAAATGTTTCCTTACTGGTTTGTTTTGATGTTGCTAGATCAGCTCTTATGTCAGCCTTTTTTTATTTGTTGGTGTTAAGCTGGTTGCAAACTGAGCTGCTTTATGTACCAAGCAGGTGCAACAAGTGTAGAGATTTTTCAAGCTCCTGTTATTAGTTACCCCAGTGCTGTCTTTTACTATGATTTAAATCAGCAAAGTGACCAGAATGTAGTAAAAATAAAGGCTGTTAAGATGTTTGAGAGATTTCATGCTTAAAAAACAAACTGTCTTTCAAGGTTTCATTGGTTCCCCTTTGCTGTAGTGAGGGCAGCCCTGCAATTCGTCTGAAAACAGAAACTCACAGGTGTTGATGTCAAGAATAGTAATAAAGTTCATTGCTTCTAGCCAGGTGCCAAGGAAAATCTTAATATTTGCAGAGAATGTTGTTTTCCTTAAGTTTGCATCGAACATCATATGTAAGTCTTCTGAGAAACATATGATATTTCGGGAATATTTTTTTATTTTGTCATTATTATGATTTAGTAAGAAAAAAAAGCTCCTTGAGCATATCAAGGTATTACAGTGGCCAGCTCAGAAACTCCGAAGCAGCTGCAGAGCCGCCAGCTGAAATCTCTGGGTGGGCAATCAAAGAGCCATGCGCTGTTCGCAGCTTTTCTTCCAGATACTAGCATCTGGGCTGCGTGGTGCTTATACCTCTCCTCCCCTTCCTATAGCAAGAGACCACTTGTAGGCTTTAGTTTTATATTGTTATCTGTATACTTTAAAGAGCAAAGTTAATCTTGATAATGTTTCAGAAGTGAGAACTCCTGAAGCTTTCTAGTATTTTTAACAGCAATTGTCTTTGTTAACGACCGGATTATACCAACTGCCATAATATAACATGGTTTGTGCACACATACAGTAGGCATGCTGCAGTAACGTACTTCTGTATGTGCACGTGATGATAGCATGCTGCTGGGAGGGGAAGAGTCCATATGGTAAACCTAAAGAATATGCGTAACTAGTGCAGAAAGCAGGATTTCATTTCAGTGTTATTAGCTCTAAATCAAAACAATACTGCATTTTAGAGGTTTGAATTTAGAATGTTCGAGGATGCATAGTTGTATACTCAATGGATTCCTAAAGATTTCTGAATTACTTTTGGATGACACGGAAAAGCAATGTTTTAGCCCAACTATTGACCTTCTCAGAGGAGGGCTTAGGAGGCTCTACGTGTTAGCACAGGGCAGTGCAGCACATGCTCGTGGCCCATGTTGGGGACGTGTTTGCGTGGCTCTGTGCCTTTTATGATTCCCTGCTCTCCAGCCTCGTTGGGAGCAAACAGGCCCATGGCTTTGCAGGATGCAACGCTTCCAAAATGCCCTGCCAAAAGACAAGGCAGAACTAATCTGAGTGAAGCATCTGTAAGGGAGGTCTCTGAGCAAGTCAAGCCAAAGGAGTGGGGAGTGTCCATCACCTCATCCTGAATTTTGTCTGTAGTCACCTGACTCACACTCTGAACTTACTGATGAGATCCTTACTGACCTTCTTGGGTGCTTAGAGTATCAGCTAACATTTTAGAAGCTAAACTAAGGGAAATGAATACCCATGTTTCAGGATCCACTCCAAAATCCACAGGCAGAGCCATCCAAAGGCATGGGACCACAGAAGATACAAAGGCGGTACACGTGTTATCACACCGACTGTGTCTGCGCTGTGCTGCTGGTCTGCTAAAGTGATGCACGGACTGCTGCAGACGTGGGGTGAGCGTGGGCTCACTGTACATTAACTGTGCGGTGCCTGGCGTCTCCCAGCTGGGAGGCAACACCAGAGATCAGCAGAAAATCTCCAGTTGACTTCAGTGGCCTTTAGGCCAACCCTAAATCTCTGCAAAATGCTTACATATATTCTTCTTCTACAAAACTTTAAAATCTATTTTAATAAAATCAGTTATTAATTTTACGGTTGTTGCTATTTTGATCTCAAATATTTTGATCTTCAGTCTTACCACTGGAATTCTCTTTGTGAGTTGGAAAGGTTCAGAACAATTCCTTATCTTTTCCTAAATATCTTCTATTGCAAAAAAGCTAACTTTCAATGTTTTGTGCACAGAATTACTATCTTACGAGGCTTTCTTTGGTATGGTACCTGAGAGACTTAACCACTGAACTGTTTGAAAACAGTGTCACTGTACCTGCGAGAAAGATAGAAATGTTAAGTTTAGATAAAATATATGAATTTTATCAATACAGCTTATGGAATTTAAATTTTATTTGCGATTTCCTTGCAGTGTAGAGAACATCTTTTTCTAGAGCTGGTGAAGAGTTGGAGTGTTCTTTTATTTACTTCTAGCAGAAATTACGAGAAAGTTTGCAGCCCTAGTTTTTGTGTGGATGGATGCAGTCCCTGCATCCCTCCAGTCAATCTCTGCCTGAGAAATACTGCACAGGAAACAAAAATTAAAAGAACAAATTCAATAGCTATAGTAGTGTTATTTTAAGCCACTGTGCCGAACAATGTTCCCTCAGTAAAAATAATACAAATACTAGACTATTTACCACAATAAATGAGGACTGTTTCAGAGTCCATTAGGCTTCTGTTGTCTTTCTTACACTGCAGCTGTAGTGTCAAACACTAGAATTACTGGAAAGTCACCTGTGGAATATTTGATGCCCTGAAATACAGACTTGGTCATGTTTATTTTTAGGTACGTAGATCAAGACTCCTTCATTATTTTGCCTTTTCATTCTAAATTAAAGTATTTATCTCTTGAATTTCAAGAGACATACTTGATACATTCATTCATGAGCTAAAATAAGCTGAAGTGAGCCCACAGAGGAAGAGATTACTATAGGAGAGTGGCTTTTACTACTGCTAAACCAGCCAAATATTTGCAGCTTTGCAATGATTCATCCTTTTTCCTCTCTTGTTCAGCAGTAAGTATTTTGGAAGAACAGACTAAGGAGGGAGCTAATGATACTCCTGGTCCAAAAGAAGATTAAGCCCTTTTTTGGTGATTAATTTGACCTGAACATGAATCAAATCCATTATGAAGGATTTGATTCATGATGTGGCCACAGAAGTGAGCAGAACTGTCCCTATTCATCCCAAATGGGGAGCAAGCCCTTTGTCTTATGCTTTTATTCATATTTATTTTGAAATCGATGCTATTATTTAATATTCACTATTATTTCTATAGAAGGAAGTACTCAGGCCTGGGGACCTATGCTGAGAAAAGGATGGCAACTCATCGATTAGGACCATCCTGCAGAGGAGTGTGGGTCTGAAAGGAAGCTCGTGAGTCATCAGTGCCCCAGCACCAGCTGCCTTGAGGCATGAGCCTGGTCCTGAATTGGTCAAATTCAACCACAAAACAGTTAAATTCCCAGTTCTAGGGTGTATAGTAAACTAGCCACGAGTCAGAAACCTTCTTTCAGTCTCCACCCTACGTTTGT
Organism: Anseranas semipalmata; assembly: GCA_013399115.1. Taxonomy (NCBI): domain Eukaryota; kingdom Metazoa; phylum Chordata; class Aves; order Anseriformes; family Anseranatidae; genus Anseranas; species Anseranas semipalmata. The sequence continues at coordinate 485,022 of VXAA01001152.1, read as the reverse complement.
CCATGGAGTTGTTTGTGTTTGCTTTTTTCCCAAGGTAGTTTCTTGGCAGCCAGTTCCCCTCTCTCTCTTTAAGGTGTCTCCACCCTCCTAAATAACTTAGTTCCCTGTTCACTTTTGGGTCCTCTCCCTTGAGCATCCACAGTGCATAAACATTAATTCAGTCCCAGCTGTCCTTGGGATTCAGTCAGATACTTCCCTCTGAAATAAAAACTAGCCACAGTGTTTAGGTTAGTCGCTCCAAAAACCGCTCCCAGGGGATCGTACAAACAATTCTACGGGTTTATCTCTCTTTCTTCTATAAAGTCCTCCAACACCCTCCTAAAAAGCTTTACACCCACAAAAAAAAAAAAAAAAAAAAAAAAAGTAAAATAAAATAAAAATTACAAACCATGCACATCACCACTTTGCACTTCCTAGCATAATGGCAAGGGATCATTCATTGCCACAATTGAGCATCCTTTGTCATCTCAGGCTTGCAGTTTCCCTGATGATAGAGAAAATCCTTTGTGCTCTGGTTTTAAGATGCTGAGTCTTTGATGGCAATACTCAAAGTATGTTTGTCCTTTGCTTTTCATTCCAGCCGCATGCTGCTTCAGCCATATCAGTACAGCTTGTTTTAGGGGCTGCACTGGGAACTGGGCTGTGGAGCTCAGCTGGCTTAAAAAAAACAAGTCAGGGTTCTGAAACATTGTGCAGTTTTCTTAAATATAGTTAAAAGTTACTAGAGAAATACACAAAACCATGCATATCAGTTGAGAAGCCAGAAGGGAGAAAAAAGCTCTTTATTAATTTTCCTCTGAATCAGAGTGAAACGGAAATACCAGTTTCTAATAAAATAGATTGAAGGAATATTCTCATTGCTGATCCATGGCTCTGTGTCTAAACAAAAACATTCAGCCCTATGTATCCAGAATGTGCCAAGGACAGTCGAGAACATGACTGCCATTTCCAGAAAGGCTGCTTTACCCACGGCTTCTACCTGTGGGTTTCCATAATACCTGTGCTTCTGTGGTGTTTCACCTGAAGAGCTCAAAGCACACCGTAGATTTAGCTAAATTGATAGCTAAGGTAAGAAGTATTCCCGTCTGCTGGTGACTCAGGTGGGACCTCAACAGGTGAAACATCATGCTCAAGGTTAGAAAATGAGTCTGTGGCAAAGCTGGAAGAGAAGCAGGAGAGGTGAATTTAATAGGGATCGATGGCAGCCAGCTGCCTTGCTGCAGCTGTGCTCAGGGAATGTTCATCTTATTTTTGTTGATGCAAGTGAACTTCCCTAGACAAGGAATAGCACATAAAACCAAACCATTTATCAGCTGTTAAGAGAAATGAGCTGTAAAATGTTAGGCTGTCACAACTGCAATGCAAGCAGCAATTAGTAAGCTTTAAAGGGGCGATGTTCTTCTTCTCCATCCTTCTTGTATGTTCCTTGAGCAAAGCCTTTGACATGGTCCCTCACCACATTCTTCTCTCTAAATTGGAGAGGTATGGATTTGAAGGATGGACTGTTAGGTGGATTAGGAATTGGTTGGCTGGTCGCAGCCAAAGGGTTGTCGTCAATGGTTCTATGTCTGGGTGGAGGCCGGTCACAAGCGGTGTCCCTCAGGGGTCGGTCTTGGGACCAGTGCTCTTCAACATTTTTATGGATGACATAGACGACGGAATCGAGTGCACCCTCAGCAAGTTTGCGGACGACACCAAGCTGAGCGGTGCAGTTGATACCATAGAGGGAAGGGATGCCATCCAGAGGGACCTGGACAGGCTGGAGAAGTGGGCCCAAGAGAACCTCATGAGGTTCAACAAGGCCAAGTGCAAGGTGATGCACTTGGGCTGGGGCAATCCCAGGTACTTATACAGACTGGGAGAAGAAGAACTCGACAGCAGCCCTGCGGAGAAGGACTTGGGGGTCCTGCTGGATGAGAAGCTGGACATGAGCCGGCAGTGCGCGCTTGCGGCCCGGAAGGCCAACTATGTCCTGGGCTGCATTAAAAGAGGGGTGGCCAGCAGGGAGAGGGAGGTGATTGTCCCCCTCTACTCTGCTCTGGTGAGACCCCACCTGGAATACTGCGTGCAGGCCTGGGGCCCCCAGCACAAGAAGGATGTGGAGCTCTTGGAACGGGTCCAGAGGAGGGCCACTAAGATGATCAGAGGGCTGGAACACCTCTCCTATGAAGAAAGGTTGAGGGAACTGGGCTTGTTTAGCTTGGAGAAGAGAAGGCTCCGGGAAGACCTCATTGCAGCCTTCCAGTACCTGAAGGGAGCGTATAAACAGGAGGGGGAACGCGTGTTCACACACGTTGATAGTGATAGGACAAGGGGGAATGGTTTCAAACTAAGACAGGGGAGATTTAGGTTGGATATTAGGAGGAAGTTTTTCACTCAGAGGGTGGTGAGGCACTGGAACAGGTTGCCCAGAGAGGTTGTGGATGCCCCATCCCTGGAGGCATTCAAGGCCAGGCTGGATGTGGCGCTGGGCAGCCTGCTCTAGTAGTTGGCAACCCTGCCCAGAGCAGGGGGGTTGAAACTAGATGATCTTTAAGGTCCTTTTCAACCTATGCCGTTCTATGATTCTATGATTCTATGATAAAGCTTTGGTCCTATGTAAAACTGTATGCTAGACTCTTACCTTGGTAAGTGCATATTCTGATCATAGAGTACTTCAGTCTGGAAACCTTCCCACTAGCTTTTTTAAAATTATAATGCAAGGATCTTTCAATTTTGAGATGCTAGACATGTTTCTGGAAGCAGAAGCACCTCATACCTAAATCCCTAGAGGCCTGAAAAGAGAAATGTATAGCTTCAATACCTGAAGTGAAACTGCTGTGCCGTTGGAGGCAACATGAAAACTCTGGCTATAAGTAAATTAAAAACCATTGAGTTGAAAAAAAAATTCAAAAAAAGGCAAATCCAGAAGCCCATGCTGTGGAGAGAAAAGTATAAATCTACACTCCTTCCCACCATCCATCTATTCACATTGGGAGTTGTATGGTAACAGAAGTAAAAACATCAGCAGGGTGCCTCAGACACCACTGATTCCCCCATTACGAATTTAGCTGCCTGCTGGTGGCCCTCAAAGCAATAACGAAACAAAATCATTGAATTACAGAATCATCTAGGTTGGAAAAGACCTTCAGGAACAAGTCCAACCATCAACTTGGCCTACTGAGTCCCATCACTAAACCACGTCCCTTAGTGCCACGTCTGCACATCTCTTAAATACCTCCAGGGATGGGGACTCCACCACTTCCCTGTTCCAACACCTGGCCACTCTTTCTGTGAAGAATTTTTTCCTAATATCCAATCTAAACCTCCCCTGGCACAACTTGAGACAGTTTCCTTCCATCCTATCACTTGTCACCTGTCTTGGCTTCTGTCCCAGATGGGTTGGTGGGTTTAATTTTTAGGTAGTCCTGTGTGGAGCCAGGAGTTGGACTTGATGATCCTTGTGGGTCCCATCCAACTTGGGATATTCTATGATTCCATGATTTTGTGATTCTATGCCTCTATGATTCTATGATAAATAGCCATGTGACTGCAGGAATGGGTAAGCAGCATTTTATCTCTCCACTGCCAGCTCCAACAGAGATACCATATCCTTCTTTAACTGTAGGTGATGGATGAGTCTTCTTGGCAGACCCAATGAAACACATCGCACCTTGAGGTCACACATGGGAAGGTATCAAAATGAATAGCTCATCACATCTGGTGACATACTTTAAGGGTGAAAACATGTTTCCCCGTGGCTGAGCCTTGATTTTCTCTGATCTTGAAGTACCTTTTTCTTCATCCTTTCTTACAGAAGACCGCAAGTAGCTTAGTCCCCCCTGCAGGGACCTGAACATACTAAAAGGTCACTGCTAGATCAAAATGAGTAAGCTTTTTAGAGCATGTTTTTCCCTCCGCTCCCAACCATACCATATTAAAGCTGTAATAAAAAGCACACACAGTTCACCTGCATGATTTGTGTTCATCCTTTGTCTTAGCCTTCTAAAAACCAGCATCATTCCTCTCCCATTCAGTCACTTGCTCTTGCTAGTTTTATACTCATAGAAGCAGCAATAGTGCCAAAGCTGCAAGGAAATATTTAAACACTAATTAACTTCTTAATTTTGTGTGTGGGCAGGCCCTTTCTTTCCCCCGGAGCACAACTGATTTTCGAGATATTTATTTGGGATTTCAGGGTGTTTGCATATTGTGTATGCTCCCTATGCATGTGTTGGTATGTGTGTGGGATGCCGTTGGCTGTATCTGCCTGCAGCTGAGCCTGCATGACGTTCCCCTTAGAGCAGGCAAGTTTTCCAATATGAAAGTTAAAAACTCAGCCCACTCTCCTATTTTCTTGCAGTCGCTGGATAAAAGCGAGTGCACGGCTGCTCCATCAAGCTGTCTGCGTTACGGTGCCGCAATAAAGGCGTGCCGGTCCTCTGAGCTGTAGTGAGCTGGTGGTGGTCAGCTGGTAGCATCTGCCCGACACAAGTTCAGCCTGAAGCAAGGTTTCCTTTTCGATTTTTCCAATGAACAGAGATCCATGCGGTGTTATTGCTGAAGCTAATCTGATTTTCTCTGGGAGGTGGTTAAGCATGTGGCTAGAATTTGTGTTAGCAGTTATTAAAATTGCTTGTGTTTCCATACTCCCTTCCCATTCAGCTTCCTCTCCAAAAGTCCCTTCTGCCATGGCACATAAGAAATAGCTGGAGAGCAATATTGAGTCTCTAAACTGAAAATACAAAATATAAAATGTATCCAGGCTGTGTTTCTGTGCCTGCTTCATGCAAAGAAAGTTCATACTGCAAAATTCAGCCCTCCAAGCGTTAAAAAATACTGGCATTAAGAAGAGAATTAAAAATATTTTTTTCTGAAAACCCACGGAACTGGCTGCGGCTCAATGATGCAGGTTAGAATGTGGCTTTTTCTGCCCTAAAGGAAGGCGGAGGGCCAAGAGGAGCCCTGTGCACACCCGCTCGCAGTGGGTTCCTCTGGGCACTGAAGAGCTGAGGCAGAAGCACTTGAAGGACTTGTTGTTTCATGCCTGCCTGTTGGGAGGCTGCAGACACATAAGAATAAGTCGAATCAGCCCTGCTGGAGTTGTCTTCTTCATATATTCCCCTCTGAGCGAGAGCAAGGTGCTGCATGGTCCCTCTTGGCCTCCTGCAACCTCAAACACTCTGCTTGTGGGACTACTACAAAGATTTCTGCTCACCCAGGTGCCACAAAGGACCATCCATGGTAGAGCCGCGTGCAGTGTGACTTTTAAAACAGTTTTCCCTTTGATTTGCTTCGTTCTGTGCGGTTTATTATAACTCTTCAAAAAGAGCTGTGTGCGTAACAGGTTTCCAACGACGGCACGGGCAGAACTGAGCATTGACCTTAAATGTTTTTTCCCCTTGTTGCGTTGCACTTAATAGTGCGTAGTTATACTCCCTGTGCGTTGGGAGAGCAGGAAATTACACAGTAAATGTTAGCAGAGGCTGAAGAATAGGCTTTGATTATCACTTGATAAACCCCTGTAAATCCCATTAACACTGAGAGCAGTTACGTGGATATACCAGGGGAAAAAGAGAACATTTGCTCTCAAGTGCATGTAACTAAATAAAAATTTAAGAGCATATAGTGCATAATTATATTAGACTGTAGGTTAATGCTCTTGAATGAAAAATGCCAGATGAGCTGAAATTGCTATACAGAACAAGAGAAACTCTGGCTGCCCTGTGCACAGAGCCCATGAGCTCTCGGTGAACAGCCCCAGTATTCACTGCACTGGCTCGTTATGTTGTTGGGGGCTGATGGAAATGGCCACGTCGCCGGCTGTGACCTTTGTCAGGACCTGCAGGGCAGAAAACAATGCAGGGAAGACAAGAAGACAGGCCTTGGCACCTAAAAGCTGGTTTCGCATCCTCTGTTGAACTTATTCCTGGCAGCATTTTAATTGCCAATGCCACCAGCAGGCAATGTCTTAATCACCGCCTTTCTCACCATAGGGCAGCCTGTCGCAAGCATCACGGAAGCTCAGGTTTGAGAGCCCAGTGCCAACATACTCTAAATTCCCATTGATACTCACCTCCAGAAGGGTTTCAGAAATGTGTGCCCAGCAGGAAGGCTGTCACCTTCCGATTGAGCAAGAAAGCACCAGCCGCTGGTGTGGTCCAGGCAGGATGCTCCTGGGATTGCTGATCTGGGGCAGAAAACACAAATTCACCCCTTCTGCTATAAAATTATTTTTTAATTCACAAGACTGTCTTAGAGCTGTGTTAGAGTTAATACAACTGTGAGTAGCCTGTAACCTCTATTAAAGGCACAGGGAACTGAAATAACAGCAGCAGCTACACAAAACTATTATCCATCCCTGCCCAAAGACATGCAGTAGAACACATATGGAGAACATATGCATGCACGTGTGGAGAATGGCTTCCAAGCCCCAGCCCCTGGCACAAAGATGACACAATCCTGAGGACAAGGAACACAAAAGAGATTTTTTGTTATTTGATTTTTCCTGAAGTTAAGGAAAACAAGCTTCCAGATTCTCTGTAAATAAAGAGTACGGGACCAAAGAAATACCCATCTCTGCTACAGGTTTCACAGCCCCATAGAAAAAAACTCTTAGGGAATTATAACCTCATATTTAAATTAATACAAGTTCCTGATAATTGTTGCATTTTATGGCAAGATGAAATTGCTAGAACAAAGTCCATGGGCAGGTGCACAGCCCAACTTTTCAGGGCAGACTGTCACCTTATTGCCATTTGCTTATAATCACCCTGTGGTTTCAGAAAGCCCCAGTAACACGTAAACCCAACCTTTAAAGTTTGTCATGTGATTTACGCTCCCATAGCCACTGCTGGTTCAGATTTCACATCCATTCTTGAAGGGAAAGTTGAGCTGATCTGTTTTTTATGATAAAAGAGCAGCCACCGAATTAATAGCAGGTCAGCACGACATATATTACAGCGTGGTTTGGCATTTATGTTGAGAATCTCCTGTCATCTCCACCACCACCCACAAATGCCATAGCAACCACATTGCAAAGGGACTAAAATGTATGCACAGTTTAACGTGCTGCTAAATGAATGCACTACTTGTTTTACCATTGTGATGATGAATTCATTTCAGCTGCAGTCACTGATTAGCAGAGAGTTTAGTTCCCACTGAAGGAAAAATAAACAAACAGCTCGGATTTTGCCTTTTTGTAATTGAGCAGTTTTGCAGAATTCAGCTGTGCGGGCAATTAACTGAAAGGACCTCAAATTATATGTTGCACTTGCACATTAGCTTTTAGAAATGCCATAAGAAAGTAATCTTTACAGTGAACACAAGGTTCAACCAGCAGAAGCAACAATTTGTTGAAAACTTAATACAGAACAATACCTGTTTATTCATCAGCGCTTGAATATTAAAGTAGTTCATGCAATTACTCTTAAGTATAATGAGTTTCACCAATGTTTTGTAAAGCTCAAGCAAGTCAATAATTTGCTGCAATTAAAAATATGCAGCTAGCATTGTGGTTGCTTGCAAAATACAGGAATATTGTTTTTAACACGTTCTTACAATGTTTTAAAGACACTTAAAATGTGAGCTAAAGCATCCAGCTTGTTCTTCGTGGACTTTCTTCACAACGTGTTCCCCCATGAAATGCTACCTCCAAAGACGTGGGCTTTTCTCAAATACTGCCATGCTCCCACGTTGTTACACCCACTTCCAACTTGCCATACCCTTGTATAGCACATCCAGGTATTAATTATTCCACACTCCTCATAGGGATCGTTAGTCAAACATTTCACTCAAAAGACTGGCTTACTGTTGTCTACAGACAGCTCTGAATCCAAGAACGAATTGTTCCTGTTATGCATTCACCGGTTATTTTTCCCCTCTCTGTGCTTCCAACCATCTCCCAGTAGAGCTGAAGGAAAAAAAGAAAAAAAAAAAGAAAAAAAACAACACGAAAAGGGAGGGATTGCACTAAGGCAGAATCTGCAGCCAGATGGATTCAGTCTGATTTTAGCCATCCCTTTCTGACCTTCCTTAAACCATCACGTTTGGCTACTGGCCTTTGAAGTGATGGGCTAAGAGGTCTCCAAAAGGAGCAGGTAGGACCATGGAAATAAGTGCTGCTGAGATACGGGTACAGTAAGTGACCATTATTTTTTAATGTCTTTCTCATGTACTGCATTCCAAAGTGCTGCTGCTCTCCAACCCTTCAATTTTTCTCTTGCTCAAACTGGTCAATGCATAATCCTTCCTTCATTTTTGGGAGAAAAGGCACAGCAGTTTTCTTGCCTGAGCCTGCTACCCTCATCTCTTGGTTTAGCCTCTTCTCTCTTCAGAGATTAGACGAGAGCTTTGAAAGTGCTTGTTCTGAGACAGGCTGGGCCACCAGATTCAAATCTCTCAAACAATGCAACATTTCTTTGGCACTGGGATCAGAACGAAGATGAAAACCACAGAATGAAAACAGAGCTGGAGGATCCTGGACCCAAATTCTTTGGCCACATTCACACTCAAAAGCCGGGGCGTTCTGCGGTGCACAACAGGCTCCTGGTCCCCAGCTCAGCTAGAGGGGAGGACCTGCCAGAGCTTGACACAGCTCTTGCTTTGTCCAGGCACTGGAATTTCACTTTGAGAGAAAGGTTGATGTGTTCCTCACCTATGGAGGCAGGATGTGGCCAAGGCATGCACCTGGTGTGGGAACTTGGAAAGTCCCAGGTCTGGTGGCATGGGATATTTCTGTTTGCTGGACCCTACATGACTTCTGATACTGGATTTCTCCCTGGAGGCACTTGGATCAGTGTCCAGCCACCCCTTAGCTTTCTTTTGACTAGCTAAGCAGACTAAGCTTCTTAAATGTCTCCCTGGAAGTCATCTTTCTCAGTCCTTTGTACATTCTTGTGTCTTTCTCCGATTGCCTCCAGCTTTTCAACCTCCTGCTTGTTTTGTGAATGCAAGAGCAGGGCACAATGCGTTGGCAGCAGTTTGGGGAGAGGGAGGATACTTGGACAGCATAATCCTCGTCTTCTCCCTGGATTTCCTCTGCTTATACATATACAGATCGGGTCAGCTCATGGTCAGTTGGTTGCTCAATGTGACTTGCAAGCCTTTTTCGGTCAAGGATTTCCACTGCTGCAACCCCCACCAGGCAAATACCGTCTCCTTTCTCTGATCTTGTGACTTCATTTGGCTGTACTTGCTTACCTCCAGACTACCAATTACTCATTTGTATCACTGACCTCTATTCCCTCTCTTTACCATTTTCCCAACCTTTGGCTCATCTGAAAAATTTGTCGGTAATGATTTAAAGGGTTTTTTTTCCAAGTTGCTGATAAACTACATTAGTGTAGAGCCAAGAATCAGTCCCTATGGGACCTCTCCAAACACACACCCACTCAAAGAAAATTTCTCTGTTTATAATTATATCTGAGGCCTGAAGTTAGCCAACTCTTAATCCATTTAACGTGTTTCCCGGTGGTTTTGTATTGTTTTAGTTACTTCATCAACCCGCTGTACTGTTGCAGGGCACATTTCTTACAGAAGCCTAACATCAATTTCCTCAACAGCCAAACGTGTAATCTAATGCAAACTTCTGATCTGCATTAAAAAATGGTGTGAAAAAATGCTAACGGGATATATCTGCCCCACAGTCACAGCAGGGACTACAGTGTGGAGAGACCCAAAATAATGTTAAATAGGAGTTGGACTCGATGATCCTTATGGGTCCCTTCCAACTTGGGATATTCTGTGATTCTGTGAAATTGCCTAGTTTGGGTATCTGTAGCAGGGTAGGCATGGCACTACAGTGCTATATAAATTCATATTATTAAAAATATTGTAAATAGATATAAATTTACATTATCTTTGTCCCCTGCTGTCCCCTGCAGCCTGGAGGACAGGTGTGCTCTCAGCAAGGTGAAACCCTGCCACAGACAGCGCTGGTGCTTCAGTCCCTGTTCAGAAAGCGGTTATGTGATCTGCTGAGCAACGTCCTGGAGGAGAGTCTGTTTTCCCAGGACTAATGCTACCCTGTTGTAACCAGAGACTCTCATGTTTATAATTCCATAAAGGCCTTTGTAAGCTGAAGGTGTTTAAAAGAAATTTCTGGCGTGTTGGAGGTAACCTCAGACTTCTATTCAGCTGTCAACAAAGCACAGCACCTCTCTGGTTTCACAAACACTTGGAGGGCAAAACGGGTGGAATGAAATATTCATGTTTATCCTTTTCTCCTTGAGTGTTTGGTGTGATTTTTATCAGGGAACAAGGTTGATCAGACTGTCTTTCTTTTTCTTTTTCTTTTTCTTTTTCTTTTTCTTTTTCTTTTTCTTTTTCTTTTTCTTTTTCTTTTTCTTTTTCTTTTTCTTTTTCTTTTTCTTTTTCTTTTTCTTTTTCTTTTTCTTTCTCTTTCTCTTTTTCTTTCTCTTTCTCTTTCTCTTTTTCTTTCTCTTTTTCTTTTTCTTTCTCTTTCTCTTTTTCTTTCTCTTTTTCTTTCTCTTTTTCTTTTTTCCGGCAATAACAGCATCTTGTATGATATGCTCCTAGCGTATTTGTCCTGCGAGAGATGAATGGAGTAGGGTTTAACTCGTGGTCCATATCTTTATCTGCCTTCACGTGGTATGGTCAGTACAATCTGGTCATTTCCTTGGATGCAAAGAGGACAATTCAAGGAGCTGTCCTTTTCAAAGAAACATTTTGAGCTCAGAGAAGGGACCTGTGGACTATGCTAGTCTGTTGTGTGAATGGAAATTAAAATACTTGCAATAGCCTCAGATCTCTTGACTTTCCCATAAGGTTGACAACCTACAAATTATATATATACACTAAAATCAAACAATTGTAATTTGGATTTAGATTTGGGAAATGTTAATGAGATAGTGTCTGGGCATGATACAGTCTCACTTCTTGACATAAGAATGCGTAATAAAATCTTCTATGCTGTATAAGGATGAACTCTAATGATACCTTTTCAGTATTCCATATCTATTTATTTCTATTCATTTATCATTCAATAATAATATAGTATTATTGAAATAATTTCAGTGTTTCTCAGTGTACATAATTTCCAATTTAATGCTTATAAATAAATATAAAGCTTAAAGGACAATGAAAAAACAGGAAACACTGGAGCACAGGGAGGTTAACTCATCAAGGGCAATGCTGTTCCACTGGAAACTTTATCTACTGTCTAAAAAACGCTTTCGGTTTAGTTTGATTGCCAAAGCAGGGATTATTCAGCAGCAACAGCCAGAACAAAAACCATTAAAAGAACAAAATAGGAAGGCGAGATCTCTGCAACCAGGGTTTAATTCATGTTAATATGCACGAGAATGCAATTAAGGGAGGCTCTGAATTGCAGGAATGCGTGCCTGATGACATGCAAATCTCATTTCAACCGGGGCAGCCACCCGATGCGAGGCGGTTAATAGATTATCCGAGTTCTTATCACGGAGCAAGCTACTTGGGGTGGAGTTCATTAATATAAATAAAAGAAAGGAACATCAGTTCTGAAAGGATGAGTGGGTGGGTCGGTTATGAGATATAGAGCAAATATTCTCCTGGTAATTTTAGCTGCAGTGCTGCGACCACCTGTAAGCTGCTTTTGCTGCTTGGAGAGTTCAGACCCACAGAATTCTGTCTCAGCTGCATTTCTTTTTCATCTTTTACTCTGCAGAAGGGATTAAAAAAAAATGTTGCTGCTGCTAATCGTTAATCACTCTGAAAACAAACCTGGCCTTGCAGAACCAACTGCGCAGTCAGAGCGCTGGGGAAGTCAGGGGGAGGAAGAAAGTATTCATCTGGTTTCTGGATGCTCAAATGTCTCTAATTTGGGGTCTCCCATATTTTGCTTGTGTGATTATTTCATAGTCACATGAATTATGCTGCTGAGCAGCTTTTCTTTTTGTACAATCTACATTTTTTCTTTGGACAATAATATTCAAATACTCCAATTTATTATTCCTAGTTCACAGAATCACAGAATCACAGAATCACAGAATTGTTCAGGTTGGAAGAGACCTCCAAGATCACCTAGTCCAACCTCTGACCTAACTCTAACAAGGCCCACACTAAACCATATCTCTAAGCTCAACATCTAAACGTCTTTTAAAGACCTCCAGGGATGGTGACTCAACCACTTCCCTGGGCAGCCCATTCCAATGCCTAACTACCCTTTTGGTAAAGAAGTTTTTCCTAACATTCAACCTAAACCTCCCCTGACGCAACTTGAGTTCAATTCTGCTCTTACAGATGATGGTAGTGGTGTCCTTCTACTGTACCATCTGACTGCTGATTCAGTCTCCTCCAGCCAAGAATGAATGAACCTGCACTGCGCTGCCTATCAGAGGGGAAGAATCCTGGTTGTAAAGCCTCCCTGCTCACCACCAGCACTATAAACGCCTAATCTTTACTGGGACAGACAGAAGCACTGTAGAAAGCAGAAAGCCCCAGTAGGTACTGGTGAATGCGAAATAAAGGATTCCAGTTAGACCTTCAGCTTTTTAGACACACTGAATCCTGGGATTTCTCTGTGAAAGTGTCACTTAATCAGAGCATGAGTTTAGATTTACTGATCTGTATCTAGGCTCCTGAAGATTTAAGAGATATGTGGACGTGGCACTAAGGCACAAGTTTTAGTGGTGGGACTGGGTAAGTCAGGTTGACAGGTGGGCTTGATCTTGAAGGTCTTTTCCAGCCTAGATGATTCTATGATTCTATGCTCCTATGCTTCTATAAGATGGAAGGAAAAATGCCCAGGTGATCAGTGATGCTGGGAAATGTCCAAGATGTCGCTTGCACAGGGCATGGTCCTGCTTCGGTCCCACATCTGCTGTTAGAGAGAAGACAGGCAGATAGCTCAAGTCCCTCCAGACCCACCCTCAAGGCATGCTTCTTGTGTCCATGCTCAGTTTCAGGCTCTTCCACCATCTGAGGTTTTCAGAAGTTGCAAAAATAAATCACAGCAGCTGAACTTCCCTGGAACGCTCTCAGCTAAAAGTCTTGAATCATCTATTTTAGGGATTGTTTAGCTGTCGTTTTTATACAGACATGCAGCAGTCCTGATATGTTTACCCTCATCTTCTTTGTTTCTCCTTCTCATGTTCGCACTGGTTTGGGGTTGCAGGACGGCTGGTTGTGAGGAAGGGGTGGCTGGTGTGAAGGAAATGGAGGTGGAAAGGAGGTGAAATAAAGGCAAACAATCACGTGGACTTTGTTGAAACGTTGAAAATCAATACAAAACAGGTGGCTTCAACTTTGGCACAGAGGAATTGTTTAGAAGAGGACACCAAAAGACCATCCAAGTCATTTTCAGAGAGGAGCAAAGCGATGCTATGGTCTACTCTGCAGCTTGGACGTGCCTTGAGGCTGGAAGCAAGCCCTCCCTTGTGCCTAGGACTGCCTTGCCTTTCGATATCTGGAAGGTGAATTGCTCCCTGCAGTGGGCTGCGTGTGGGATTTTCTCAGCCGAAACTTTGAAGTTGGCTGTTTTGCCCACTCTGTGATGTGGTGCTGTATGTTTATAATTTGCGAAGCACCTCGGGGTGAAAGGCCTTCTGTAAACGCTGTTATTCATCAGGAAATAACCGGGCCCATGCTTTGAATGTTAGCTGGCATCATTCCCAAACCCCACCAGCATGTTCAGCTGTTTATTTTTTTTCCTACAGCAGCGCCCAAGGATGAAATGAGAGTGGGGGTCCCTTGTGCTAAACACTATGCAAATATAAATGTCATCTTCTCAACGACAAGAGAGGAAAAGTCTGTGGGAAGGGAAATGTTTTATACTCTGTGTCTGAGATTATTTCTTTCCCAGCTCAGTGAGGATGATTGGAGGGCAGAAGGTCTCTACATTTTTCCTCAGATGTAACCTAAAAGTGAGTCCCTACAATGGGAACAGCCCCACCCGAGCACCCAGACTCCCCTTTTCACTTAGGGGGGCTAAGAGGCATCCTGGGGGCAGTTCACCTGAGGCAGTAGACACCAAACTTAAGGTGAGATGAAGTGCACCCTTCACGTACCTGCTTTTTTCCACCGATTAAAAGGGGAAATCATGAAAGTAGCCCAGAGTTAGACACCTATAGTTGCAATGAATTTGGCCATTGCAGGTTGGGATGACCACAGTGGGTGCTATTTGTGGACAAACCCCACTCTATCAAGCTGTAGAAATGAAAAAGTCCCTTGAGATACACTGCCTCCACCTTGGGGCTAAGCAACACGCTGATCTCCGAGACTGTCCCTTTTGCCTTTGCTTTACAGCAGCTAAAGCAAGAGAAGAAGATGTGAACCCTCCCAGCGGCATAGCTAAAGGAGTAGGGTAACGGTGGGAGTATGTGCGTCCGACCACAGTGGGACAAGTAGAAATACCATAGTGAATTAGATCTTGTGTATCTGACAAGAGACCAGTCAAAGCTCCAACAAACCTCCTTTTATTCCCACAGGAATGTAGTATGTCTTATAGGATGCCAAGGACAGTATTCATGTTAAAAACAAACAAAAAAAGGTCTTCTGTGTGAAATTAATACTGAGTGCTAATGCTTTGCATGGGGATTCGGACTCTCTTGGGCTTTTGGGCTGCAGAGCTCTCTGTGTTATTTCCAGGGCAATTAGTATCCTTGATAAAAGTGCACCTGCCTACAAGCCATGACGGACCATTACGGGTTTAATTCAGACAATTAGCTAAAATCCAGCTTCCGGAGCCTGCAGTACTGGGCTGGAACTTGTGCGTGAACAGAAGTGCCTGTGGCTTCCCCTGCTTCCTGGTTCCTATTGACTCAGAAAGGCTCCAGCAGAGCCTCTCCTCTTTTTGGCATTTTAACGTCTGATTTTGGCAGGACTCCACTGTATCAACGGTGTATAAAAATACAGAATAAAACCAACATAATGGAAGAAGGTCATTTTGAACAGGACACAAACCCCTCCCGATGAAAACATTGAGACAGCTTGTTTAAAGATCTCACCTCAAATCCTCTTACCCATCTCTGCTGCCCATTCATTTGGGTTTCACACACGTGCAAGCCTCTTTGCTGAGTTGAGACTGATTTCTTTTGAGCTGGGCCCAGGTTCTTAGCAGCTGGCTGGGAAAAATGGAGATATTCTTCCTGTTTGCACCAAGGTTTGCTTTGGGGAGTTAGTAATGACCTCCACAGTCCAAAATGTCCTGGAACCACCTACTCTAGAATAACACCACATTGTGATGGTTGGAGAGGGCTCCGTTTCCCTGCCAGAATCTGATTGTGCTGAGTTTCACAGCTTGATATGGAAGAATTTATTTTCTTTAGGTCTGGGCTAAATATTTACAGTGAGATTTTAACTATTCCTGTGCTGACAGAGAGTCTTTTAGAAGTTTTGCTGTGCCAAGGAGGAACTGGTCCCCACCAGGGAGAGGGGTCCCATTACGTGGTGCAGTGCTGGTGTGAATCAGTCCCATTTTCTTCTTGCTCTTGGTATGAAGAGTGTTTTCGGAGACTTTGAGGAAGTTTTGATTATTTCAGGAATGGTTGCCTCCTACTTCTGAAGTAATTACTGTTACACCTCCTCCCTGGCCTGATTACATGTACCAGGACCAAAAAGCTGCCATCGGTAAGGTGTTTTGTGCCACCACACACATCTTTCCACCTCTAAATCCCATGGGCCTGCCAATGCTCAGCTTTGTGAGCAAATATCACTGTGGATGCTCTGCACTGGGTATATCAGACTTGCCTCATTACCCATTATCTTTCCAGCACTAAAATTTGTCACATCAGTAAAACATGACTTCACCTTATTTTCCCGTTATAGTAATTTATGCTTTGGACTTTGTGCTGATATTAAAAACACCCAATAACCAAATGTAAACACACCCTCTGACTCAGTCGTGGTGTTCTTTAAAAGACACAACCTATAAACATCCTTTCCTGCTCAGGTCCAAACAAAGCTGAAGTGCCTTCCCCCAAGCAGGACGCTGTAACATCTTCTTTGGACACTTTGAGCATCTTCTGCAGATGCCATAGAGTCCCCTGCAGCTCTCTACCTTTATCCTACTTCTTCCATTAATTTTATTTATTATTCCCTGGATGAATGATTGATAATGCTTAGCAGCATTCCTCAATCAAGCTGCCTGGTGTAGCAGGGCAGCGGTAATTTATTTGCCTACGGACACCTCCCACAATATGACCAGCAGATTTTTTTTACCCATTAAAGCTGATCATTTATGCAAGCAAATTGTCCAACTTCTATTATCAGTGCTTGAAATTCGGTGGCTATATGGAAAGTTTCCTCCTTCATTCTTCATATTTCTGAGGAATGTGGGTAACGACCAGAATTGCAAATGCTTGTTAGCTAAAATAAATTTGACATAGTTGCCAAAACTGGAGGCTGACTTATATGATTGGAGCATTAGAACTGCTGACAACAAGCTGTGTAGGAACAGCGGTGTGTGCCCGAGAGAAAAGGATGGGTGGGACAGTATGGGAAGAAGCCTGTGACCCATTTTGCTGTTAAATATATAGATATTAAAGCTTTAACAAACAAAGTTAGGGGTTTAGTGTGGGGTGAGTGTGTGTGTGTGTGCTTGAAAAGGGGATTACAGACCATGGGCTCACATTAAGAGGTGAGTTGTTCCTGGAGCTTTTATCTGTAATATATGGAAAGAAATACCAGGTAATGCGAGATTTCAATCATAAAGATGTATGCTGGAAGTCTCATATAACCAGAAATAAATCTCTTTGAAGTTTCTCAAATGATGTGTGATCATTTTCTAGCACAGAAGATATTACACCCAACATGAGATAACAGTATTTCAGATTTCATCCTGACAGATTGGTCTGTGCATTGGAAGATGACGGTATCTTAGGAACATATGGCTGGGACCTTGTTTTAATAGAAGCAGAGGATGGCCCGACGCGGTAATGAATATATTGGGTAGTTCAAAAGGGGTAATTTCCCAGTACTGAAGCAGAATAGGAAAGAATGAAAGTTGCGCTTTAAATAAGAGGATTTTACCAGCTGACCAACACCTCGATTTCACAGTGAGGCAAGAGGACAACTTTGACTAAAAACCCATCCTGCTAAAGAGGGGGACTGTCACACAGCATGAGATAAATGACTTAATAAGCTGAGTGGGATAAATAAAATCTACCTTAAAGCAGACAGATGCAAAGTTAGACATGA
The DNA here is from genome assembly GCA_013399115.1 of Anseranas semipalmata. Classification (NCBI taxonomy): domain Eukaryota; kingdom Metazoa; phylum Chordata; class Aves; order Anseriformes; family Anseranatidae; genus Anseranas; species Anseranas semipalmata. Next base: position 467,904 of record VXAA01001152.1, on the reverse strand, counting down.
CTGCAGCCAAATGGCCAGGGCAGGAGGGAGAACAATTTGGTAGTGAGCTTTTACCTTTGGTGGCTGAAATGCAACATCCCATTCGCGTGTTTGCATTCAGAAAATGTTGAAAACTGGGCTGAGCTGGTGTTGGTGAGAAGGAAAAGCAAGACATGGCTTGAGGCCCACCAAAAATGCTTCACAGACGGATTTAGGAGCTCCATCTGTTTAGTTTGCCCCAAAGAAGACCAAGGGATGACTCGGTGTTGCGCTATGCACCTCATGGAGGAAGCACCAGGTACCTGGAGGATCTTTCACCTTGGGCAGAGAGGTGTGAGAGCAGCCAGTTCTGGGAGCTTACAGCTGGGCAAGTTCAAATGAGAAATAGCAGATTCATTAAACACAGGAGCATAACAGCTGGCCTGTGATGGGCTCTCCACCTCTTGATATCTTCAGACTAACATGCAGCACTGCTCTGCATGGGCTGGTGAATTAAAGTGTAGGTTACTGGGCTGAAAACAGGTCTAGGGAAGGAGACGCTGCTGTGTGCTTTCTGCAGCTCTTCCTGCCCTTGAAAAACCTCTGAATCTGTGAGAAGCAGGTAAGGACACTGGTGATGTTTTACTATGCAAAGGCTATTTGCTGCTCCAAGCAGACTTCTGGAATGATGCAGCATCATCTTCGACAGGTGGCAGACAGGGTGGGGTGCTGGGAGAGATGGGTGCCAGCAAGATATGCATGGGGAACATTCCTCAAAGGCTCTCTGCTTTTGTATTAAACCTTATGATCCGTCAAAAGCCAGCTGGGAGCTGGTAGATGGAGATTTGGGATCCTGGAGCCCTGTTATGCTACTAGGGAAAGAGAAGAGATGTGATGAGGATGTTGGGCAGAGAGAGCATTGCTTTGGTTCCTGTTGTTTCCAGATTGCTGTTTTCTAGGTAGATGGGGACCGTGTGCTGGCCAGCCCCAGCAGCCATTTGGCTCTCATATTCTTGCTCTACCAGAACAGCAAAAATAAGCTGAAAATAAGAAATGCTGTAAAATTGGAGCATACTAGGGAAAGCGCTGGAGGCTGTCTGCAAAGCTGACTTCAGCTGAGGCACTATCCCTCCCTCAGGGGACCCAGGTCCTTGTCCCAGCTCTGCTGAACAGCAACAGGCAACCCACTACCTTCCCGTGTCTCCATCTCTCTGCTATAAAACACATCTTTCACAGAGCACATTGGCACCTCCCGTGGAGAATGGCTCTTTAAGAGCTTGCTGTTATGTTTACGTTATTATTCTAAAGCGGGAGAAAGTAGTTTCTTTCCCTTTGCACCACTCATTGAACTTATCCAAGAGTGAGACATTGATGGGTTCTGGAAAGGGAGTGGGAGCAATGTCTAAACTGGCCTGAAATACAGTCGACAGCTTGTAGCGTCTCTGGGAAGCCTTCTGAGTAGTTATTACCATGTCTTTTGTCTTCAAAATCGTGAAAGAAAGCAAAGAGAGAAACCCAAGGAGTTTTTGCAAGTGGTCAGAAGAATTTCTTTCCCAGGAGTTCTCAGGCAACCAAAGTTTTCTATCATTTCTTTCTTTCTTTCTTTCTTTCTTTCTTTCTTTCTTTCTTTCTTTCTTTCTTTCTTTCTTTCTTTCTTTCTTTCTTTCTGCCTTCCCTCCTTCCTTCCTGCCTTTCTGCCTTTCTTTCTTCCTTTCTTTTCCCCCAAATTACAGCCCATTTATCGATCTCATATGTAACACTAAATAACTTGTGCCGCTAACTAGTGTGCTTTCCCAGGGAAAGAAGTGATATAAAGACATTTAGGACATACCTAGCACTTCAGAAGGACCAAATATAGGTGAGTCAACAGGTGTATTTCAGCAGAGAACTGGACAAAAGGGCCTTGACTTGTCCACATAGCTCTGTTGTATTTATGCAGGTGCAGAAATCAAACCTGGGGTAAGACCTCATGTGCTCGCACATCCCTCGTGGTCACCGTGCTGAGGAGTGGCTGCCTTGCAGGGGGATGAAATACAGGGGTTCGGGAGAGGGAAGGGCCCCAAAAGACTGAAAACGACATGAAGTGCAGCATGGAAATAGCTTGCTCAAAATGCTCGACCGTGACTGTATGAATTAGTCCGTTTGAACTGCCAAACATACACAAACTCACTTATTATGGCCTGATGCCACTCATTGTATTTCTAACATGGTAAGGACACAGGTGCCCTTTGTGTGTAGCGGGTATTATGAGACGTCAAAAGAAAAAGGGAAAGAAAAAACCCTTCAGCTCCCCATAGCTAATCAGGTATTCACCTTGAACGAGCACTAATGAAACCAGCACTGCATCAAAAGGAAAGCTGGCTCCAGCCGAGAAGGTTATTAAAAAATTTAACAGTACCAGACGGCCCCCAACCAGCTCAAGTGACTACATTTTACATCCTGCTTTGTAAAAAGAAAAGCAGCCCTGTGCTTGCCCCTCTCAGCTGCCACCTGTTTGGGGGCTGTCACAATTAAAACGAGGCATTGGGGATGCTGTCCTTGTAGGCAAAGATGATTTTTCTGTTCAATGGCTCAATATTTCTCGTCCACTCTGCACACGGGCAGGTTATCAGTATGTTATCGCTCTTGCCCTGGGGAGCCCAGAACTGGGCACAACACTCCAGGTGAGGCCTCACCAATGCTGAGTAGAAGGGAAGGATCACCTCTGTTGTCCTGCTGGTGATACTTTGCCGAACGCAGCCAAGAATGCCATTAGCCTTCTTAGCAGCAAGGGCACATTGCTGGCTCATGTTCAGCTCGGTGTCCACCAGGACCCCAGGTCCATTTCTGCAGAGCTGCTGTCCAGCTGGGTGGCCCCCAGCACGTCCTGGTGCCTGGGGCTGTTCCTCCCCAGGTGCAGGACCTTGCACTTCTCCTTGTTGGACTTTGTGAGGTTCTTGTCAGCCCAAGTTTAGGTTTTTGTATCCAAAATGTACCCAATACCCAACTAACTCCTTTATGCTATCAGAGTAAAAATAGGTTAAATATTCTCATTTAGGGAAGAACTTAAAACTTCCCTGTTTGCAAACTTAATGGAAGGAAAACAAACACGGTTTTGTTGAGGACATAGTAACGATTCACTGGGAATGGGACACATGCAGTTTGGTCTCCATCTGTATACAAGCTTAGGAGGAGGGGAGGGAATCCCTAGCTGGGGTGGAGCTGCTCCTGCACTTGTAGGTGCCTTCTGCTGCTGCAAAAATGGGTATTTATGTCAGATAGTGCCCAAGGTGAGGAGCCCAACCTACCTTTTTGCCAGGGGAGAGATGGATGTGGGCACCTCCGTATCCCCCCCAGCCTGGTCTGCAGGTGGTGCTCCAGAGATGCTCCTTTTGATGGCAAGTGCACTGAGATTTCTCTGTATCAGCATGAGGGAGTCTCAGCTACTGTCATAACCTGGCTATTTTCCACCAGACTTTGGTAGCATAAAAGCACACCTGGACATTGGGGTAAAAGTTCTTTGTACATTCGAGTCTTAAAATCTTTCTCATCATAATTTGCCTTAGTTTTTCCATTTTAGACTTGTGTTATCTGAAATGACTCACTCTGGGTGCAAGCAAAGCTTGGCAGCTGAAAGCATCCAGGGTTTTATCTTCAGATGCTGGTGTAGTCCCCCACCTAAAGTAATGCCTAGTGTAGGGCTGTTCCTTTGGCCAAAAACTCCTCTGTAGATCAGTAAAATCTGGAGTTCAAAGAAAACTGATGCCAATGGAGTCCACAAGAATCTGCTCCAATGCACCAATCTGAGCCACGTGACCTTACAAGGTGACAGAACTGAAGTAGCCAAATCGCTCTCGACTCCTAAACAAAGCCTCTTATGTTGCTGTTTTAAAGTTACAGATTGGTTGTGAAAGAATATGCAAAGTGCCAGGGAAGTGAAATGACTGCGTATTTTGTCTCAAGAAAACCAACAACTCAAAACCAAAAAGTCAGACTCGTTAACAAGCTGCCTTTGGGGAAGATGTGCATTGCCACGCGTTCATAATGACAATTTTACCAGTAACAGTTCTTAGATCTGGAAACGTCCTTGATAAACCTTCAAGCAAGGCTGCACCATGGATAATCTGCTAATAGAATTTGATCATTAATGGCCAGCCGCTGCCTGGTGTGAGTGTTGGGGGAGATTTTCTTGGACGGGCTGAGACAAGTGAAAAAAAAACAAAAGAAAGTGGGAACTCTAGCATAAAGATGGGGGCAAAGAGAAATGCCTGCGCTTGCAATGCTCTCACCCAAACTCCCACCACACAAGACTCAAGGGGATGTAACGTGTCCTGGAAGTGGAAGGTTGGAAATTCACACATTTTTTGTGGAGTTTGTGCTGTTTGTGGAGTATTGACTCCAGGGTTTTTGCTGCTGGTGATGAGGGAAGAAGCAAAAGGGACAGCTGGATCCTCTGGTTTTCAGGTTGTGTTTACAGCACAGGGAAGAGAAATGTCTTTTCACTTTATGCTTGGAGCAAATTAGGTCATCAAGTCAGAGAGCCGCACAGTGTCAATTGTACAGTAAGTCCTGCAATGGAAATAAAAGCAACGATCCTCTCTAATTAATTCAAAAGTACATTCAGGAGAAAGTTACAAGTTAACAGTTGCACCGGGGAGGTTTAGATTAGATATCAGGAAGAATTTCTTCATGGAGAGGTTGGCCAAGCATTGGGACAGGCTGCGTAGTACAGTGGTGGCATCCTGGAGGTAGTTATGGGATGTGCGGACATGGCACTAAGGGACGTGGTTAAGTGATGGGTCAGGTTGATGGTTGGACTTGATGGTCTTGAAGGTCTTTTCCAACCTAGATGGTCCTGTGATTCTAAGTACAAGTTACAAGGGCAGAGGGAGATTTCCCAGCTTATCATGGCTGCTTTGGGTGTTTTGCTGGCTGCTATTTTGTGAAAATATCTGGGCCTGGGAAAGGGAGGCAGAAAGGCTCCAGAGCCCTCAGGGGAGGCAGCACAAAGCCCCAAGTGCAGCCTCTGAGATGGAAGAGACAAAATTCCCAACAAGAAAAAGACATTTTGGCACTGAGCGGCAGTGAGGGAATAAAATCAACAAAGATGGGAAAACAGACATTGAACTTCACAAATACACTGCGTTGTGCCAGGTTTACCTGGCTCTACCATCGGTTTCTCTTCCACCCTGAGTTTTAAATAACCACATGAGTTTTGTAAGAACCAACCATTAGCTCAGCTCCATCTCCCCGCGGTACTGAGGTTTACATGGCTCACTGATTTTCCTCAGTCCAGCTGTGGTGTGGCTATATTGACGCTGTGGTTAGGAATAAAGCAGGCCAACATGCTTCAAAGTATTTAATGTACTTATCCACTCGTATTTAATGTACTTATCCACTCAATATCCAGCAAGGTAGACAAATGGATTATCTATGTTACAGAGGGGCACGGAGTCCAAAGAGAAAATAAAAAGTGTTATGATGTGCTACAGAGCTGCACGCAAAATATATATTTGTGTATTTCTGTATGTGTGCGTTTTCCTAAATGGATGGAGTGGGGTCAGAAAATGTTGTTTAAAAAAAAACAAACAAACTGAGGCTTAAAAATGACTGGGTCTGACAAAATTGCTCTTTAAGTCAGAGTGATGGAGGAGCCCCTCAGCACAGGGTCTGGACCTCAGTGGGGACAGCTTCTGTGCAGCACAATGGGCTGAAGCCCAAAGGTCTGTGAGTACCACAAGCCCCACCTTGCAGGAGACCTCGCATCTCCATCCACCTCCTGGGCTTGGCAAGCACTCACCCAGGAAAGCAGGACCCACACGTCGCCTCTTCCTGACCTTACCAGAGGTTAAGGAAGGAGCCCTGACCTCGAGCATCCTTTCTCCTGCCTTTGTTTGAGACCTTTATTGTTCGAGTCCTGGAGAAGAATAGGCTGTCGCTGGGAGCAGATTGCAATGAGAATATTGCCACACAAAAACGGTCCTCACGTCCTGTTTCCAATAAAACTGCATTTTTTTGGCTGCCTGGTTTCAATAAAAAGCCCAGAAAGAAAGAATTGAAGGGGGCATTGCTTTTCATGGAGTGCCAGCAAATTGCAAAAAGTCGCTTGTTTTTAAACAGTTGCATGAACAGGGACAAAGCTCAGGGCTGCACAGACACCCCAGCTTCTGCATCCATTCTGGATTGAATTCTGCTTCTTGCTCTTCTCCTTGAAAATTTCTGGTCTGGGCATTTATCTTCATCCTCTGCAGCTCCTCCCGACCCTGGCTATGGCAAGGACGCAGCGAGCAGAAGCATCAGCTGCAGCTCAGTTGCTCGACAGGAGCATTCGGGGTTCCTTGATGAAGTTATCGATCCTGGCTCCTGACAGACCGCGTGCAGACAGGGGGGCTGATGCCGCTTTCCTTCGGGTGCCGCAAGTTAACGGTGTAAGGGGGGGAATTGCACCGGCCAAACTCGGCGTCTTCCGCTTCGGATTTCACCGAAGTCGGGCACGCTCTGTCTCTTCTAATAGCCTCAAAATAACCCCGAGACAAAACAGCACCGGGACATTATGGGAAGTCTTGTAGAATTTATGGCTGTTAAAAATGCCAGGCATACAGATCTATACTATAGATAAATTATGTTTTTGTGTTCTCATTGTTTACCCTTTTTTCCAGTGAGGGCTGGTTACTTTTTTTCTTTTTTGAACTGCTGTGTTTGTATGAAATTAAAGCACTTCTGGGTCTTTCCCCCACCCTCCCTAAAATAGCGTGTCCCTCAAAAGTTTCTGCTCCGTGCCCCATGGTAGCTCCTGCCAAATTCCCATCTATTCACACCGCAGAAAGCATCACACCCGCGGGCACCCGCAGCTTGTTCTTGGTGGGGTCAGGGAGCTTCGAACCCACAATGTCATTTTTTGCATTTCAAACACTGCTTTTCTTTGGAGCTTTGAGCCCAGACTTTACAAGCTATTGACAATGTGCTGACGCCAGCAGCCTTGGCAGGGAGATGTTCTGGCACCAGTGGGAACCAGGAGGTTCTTCTGGTGGGTGCACCATCCCCGTCAGCTCCCTTCGAGGCTCAGCAGGTCCCATAGGCTGCGCTGGGACAAGCCAGGATGCTGTACCCACACCCCACATCCCACAGTCTGTCCTGCAGGATGCTCTTCCTTGTTATAAATAGATGAGAAGACTCTGGAGGAAATTTCCATTGAATCTCCTTGTTTCATCCTAGATCAGCTCTTTTTTTGTGCTGTTCTGCTGGTTTGCCACAGAGGCATGGATGCAGAGCAACTATCGGAGCTGTCTTCTGCATTATAAACACAGGACAATATAGTTTGTCATCTGTGGGGTGAGCTGGGAGGCTGCTGAGGGCAGTGACAAGAGGGACTGCAAACGCTCCGGGCATTTGCTCCATTTTGGGGCCAGATGGGCTAACGCAACCCCACAGTGCCAGTGGCTGCTGTCACTCTGAGTCCAAAAAGCCTCCTCCAGAAAAGCTTTGCAGGAGAATGGGCATCAGCGGGATCGCTGCTGGGGACCGTGCAAAACCCTTCCCACTTAGTAGGTAGTTGCAACAAAACATACCAAAGGGGCTTGGTTTGAGAAATCTGTCCTAGGTGCCTTTAAATCCCTGGGCTCACGGATTTCCATCCTGGACCACTTTGTAAAACCTATCCCCTCTCTAGGGCTGTCGAATGATAGGAGGAAAACTCCTGCTCCGTATCCCGGACCACTGATAAATAGTGATAATAACAGTCATAAATAACGATGGCAATGCTGGTCAACAGCAAACAAACGGGGCCACGGGCAGGTGGTGGCAGGCACTGGAAGATAACTCTGTGCTTGGCCTTTCTCAGCCCAGGATGCAGAGCTCTGAGAGCCTCAAAGGCAGCGATGCTTCGTGAGCCACTAACGATGCGCGGCCTCGGGAGGGTTTTAACCTCTCTCGTCATGAAAATGGGGCAGAGTGTGGGAGCTTGGGCAAAATATTCAGGATGGTGAATTGCTGGGCTTGTTAGAGGCAGTTATAAGCCTTAGGGATGGCGAGGCCCTTAGAGCAACAGGAGAAGAAGATGCATGAGGGAGGTCGTGATTGGCTGGACCTGATCCTGCCGGGCTCCCAAAAATGATGACTTTAGGGAATGGTGTGGGAAGGTGTCCTGCCGTACAGGAGAAATAAGACAGCTCTGCCTTGAAATGTCTGGGCAAGGATTAAAAGCTGTTCACTGGAGAAAAAAAAAAGCTGTGATATTGTGCCAACAGGCCACAGAGCTGTTCATGTAACGACGAAATCGTCTCTCTGTAAGCGGCACGGGGCCCCGCGCCTGCCAATTAGCGAGTTTGGGGAGCGCATCTCACGCTGCCTCTCCTCTCCTGCAGCAACGCAGGCACTTGCTGCGACTTCGCTTGGGCTGGAGCACGTTCTTCTCTTCAAGAGGATGAGAAGTCATCACCGCGATTTTTTTTTTAACATCGTTTTATTCGTTCAAAGCAAGCAGTGCTTGTTTTAATTAACGAATTATGTTTCTTTTTTCTTACTCCTTGGCTTACTGCCTGGTACTGCATTTTTGTGCCTGGAGAATAAAATGTTTCATTCAAACCAGGATCCTCCTTGTCCCCGTGTATGGCTGCTGCTTGGAGAGGTGAGGGAAGTGGGGAGGGGGCAGCGGTTTTGGTTTTGGGGGTGGAAGAGGAGGGAGGCGGAAATGGCCGGGATTACAGAAGATTGATGAAAAAACGGCAAGTTTTGTAGCACTCATCGCACTTAACTCTGGTGCTTTTCCAAGAGCCGTAGCAAATCCTATTTATGCAAATCCTCACCTTAGCAGCTTTCTAATATTCTTACAGCCACTGGTGTGCATAGGAAGGAAAACTGGCAGGTATATAATCCTATCCCCATGCTGCGTACCTTCAGAGCTGGCTGCAAAATTTTTGAGTACCGATGTGGCACATTTAACCTGTGCTTGCTGACCTCTGTGCCCAGCATCAGCCGTTCTTCAGAGCTCTGCCTTAGCTTATCAGCCCTCCTCAATATCAGGCTAAATTCCACAGAAAGCAGGGAAATCAGCTGGCAATTCATCTGATGTGTTGCATTTTTTTTTTCTCCGCACTTAATTGAGCATTCCACTTCGAATAATCCTCAGCCTTAGATTAAATCTCCACTGATCTCATTTTAATGAGCTCACCACTGCGACCAACAGCCCCTTCTCTTGCGGCAGCAGTTTTGTTTTGGAGGCTGACACCCTCTCTTCCATACAACAGGCCTTGGCACCCCGTTATCCCCGAGTCTGTGGACCCAAAGCCAGCAGATGCATCCCGTCCTTCCTTATGAGGAGAAACAAATGATTAACGGGGTTTTAAATCCTAATGACAAACAAACCCTAATGACCCAGCACTTCTGATGTCAAAGAACTTGTTGCACTGTAGCATTCTGTAGACTTCATGGACCAAAGGACCACGAGGGTCACCCAACATCACCTTCTACCTAACAAAGGTCACGGCATCTTCTCTGTGATTTTTGCATACAGCCTGACAGCTTGTATTTCAGCTGAATAGCTTAACCTTTTTAAAAGCCTACCTTGATGTAAAGACAGCAGTATGGGGGTGTTCTTGGTGGGGAGCAGTGTAGCGCTATGGAAGAGACAATGTTTAATTGAAATCTGGTTCCTGCATAGTTAAGAGCTATCATCAAAAGATGTCCTATACTAAACAATATCTTAAGTCTGTATGCCCAGTTTGGTGGTATGTGGTTTTGTGTCAAGTGGTAAATACAATCGAGAAGATGCAGCCACCCGAGGCAGGGACCTTGGCTTGCTTTCAGCACGAAGTTTGCAATGTGAATTTGCAGATGCTGCCCAGCATCATTTTAAAGTTTGGGTGTTGCTCACTGGCTTTTTACCTCTTTCTTTTCTATCTACGAGAGACAAGAGGTCTTGTGTCAGCAGATTATGATTAATAGTCATGACATGTAACGACGTTAATTAGCAATAACTATTGCTAATGATTAATAACAGCAGCTAAGTGAAGCCTTGGCTACAATGATTTATTTTGGTACTTTTATTGAGCTGTGCACCTGGCAACATTGTGATGATCTAACATATATGGGGGGTGCTTGTGTGGGGAAGCAAAAGGATGAGGAATTGAGCGAGGGCACACGTGTGGACTTGTTCTTCCTTATTGCTGCACACAATGACCCACTGGGAATTTTGGTGGCTTCAGTGGGATGGAAGATGGGATCTCATCATGCCACATGCAGGCTTCAGCACAGGTCCTCTGCTGACCACGAGCTCCAAAAGGGTTTGGGAGGAAGGCTGTAATTATTCACGTTGGAGTGAGAGCTGGGGTTCCCTCTGGTGAGGTGTCGCAGGGTTTGTAATACGTAGAAACCCTGCCTGGAGTGCTGGAACTTTTGTCCTGGCGCTTAATCTCTCTGCATCCACCTGGAGAAGAATTGCTTTTGCTCCTGTGGGATGTTGAAGCCTCACTTCAGAAATGGTGAGCTGAAGCCGTGTTTAGAAGACTACCAGAGAAGTCTCTTTTTAGTCCTGCTTTAAAGATCACAATGTAAGTTAAGTGTTACATAGCTTTTGTACAGCTCCTTCTAAAGGAAAAATTATTTCAATGTCTATAAAGTGTTTTGACATTGGATGGGAGACAAGCCAGAAGTGCAAAGCAATAATCTCCAATGTTGCAGTGAAGGACCTGAATCAAATTCCAGCTCTGAACATCCTTGCTCTTTGATAAAACTCATCTCAAATTGGAAATGAGACTTGCAATACGGGCACATAACTGTTGTTCATTACCCAGCTGAAAGGACTGGAAAAGGCCCCTCTTTAGCATGGCCTTAGTGCTGGTTCCACCTTCTGGGAGAAATGAACTTGCATTTAGATTAAAGTCCAATTATTCCTTTTTCCTCTTGCTTCCTATTAATTATATGCAATTTACTCTGAAAAGATCTGTTACTGTGCTAATCTTAGCAATCACCATACTGCAGCAGAAACATTGTACGACACTCCAGGTCTGTAAATGTTTCCAGAGATGAAATTTCAAATTAAAAAGCAGCAATAAAAGTATCCTGGACTACTTTTACAATTTCCCTCTGTGGAACAAAGGTTGCTAAGAAAAACATTTTCCTTTCCTTATTTATAGTCACTTCTCCTACCACTGCAGTTGCTCTTGTGGTCTATTCTTTCTAATTTAAGTTACAGGCAGCGTGAAGCAGTACCCAGCTGTTTGATTTGTCTTGAATGAGCCAAGCAAATGAATGATGCAGGCTGTGTAATAATAGTCAGCTTGTTCTGGGCAGGGATTTACAGTCCGGTGACTGGTTTATACAGAAATATCCAACTAGCTTGGAGAAAGCGTTGAACAGCGGACAGGTAAGAGGTTGGAAACCTTTCAGTTAAGAGCGAGTGGTTGGAGTGCAGCTGCAGATAATTAGGATGGAAAGACAGTTTCTGATTGTTGGGAGATCCCCTAGTGTGTTACATGGTGCAGGTGAGAAAATGAATTTGTAAGGCAATGTGCAAAGGTGGAAACCAGAGAGAGCACCATGGCCAAACCTTGACTGGCATAGGCCTGGGGTAGTTCCTGCACCATGGGCTGTCTTTCTCCACAGAGACTTTGTTAAGTCCATTGGCAAGGTTGTGAGAAGGAACCCTGACCTGCTGTGCCCACATCGTAGTTTTTGGGGGGCGACTGGCATGGCAGCAGCCAAGTTACGGCCTCCAGCAGTCAGGAAGGGCCAAGGTGACCCTCTCCACTGACACCCAAGGAGCAAAGGCCTCAGAATGTCCTACACTGGGCCCAGTAACTTGCAAGCCACTTCAGTCAACCGTTTTAGAACAAGGCACTGTCTTTTTTTAGTGATCTTTGCCAAGTGCTTTGAAAGCCATTACAAGAAACACCTATTTTTATTGCCTTTACAGCTAGTGATAGTCTGTGACCTGAAAGGTCCAAAGCATTGAGCCAACAAATTCTTCTTGTTTAAAAAATGAACCTGGTACAGTTGCAGTCCAGCCAACCTTGCCTAAGCAGCTAGCAGATCCTGAGAATTCCTGGGCATGAGGTTCATTAGACTATATGTGGATCTACGGTGTGGGACCTGAGACCTCACTCAGGTCACCTTTGTAATCAGCAGGGTAAAGAGTCACCAGTCATATGAACACAGGGTGTAATTCATCTTCTCCTGAAGAAGGCACCTGCATTTGGTAGGAATGGCATCCTAAAGTTGATGCTGATGATTAGACCTCTTCTAACCATGATGGGTACCCAGACCATTACCTCAGATGTAGACTTCTTGGGTGACATTTGGTTGCCTTAACAAAGGTGACAAGAGCAACACTGGCTGCCAGTGCAGAATGTGCAGGTCTCCTGTATGTTCAGTGTCACTTCTGTCAGCCCTGTGTGGCGGTCTTGGGTAACACAGAACATCCCGTATGGCACTAGACAGCTATTTTAAAGCAACTGAATCCCACCCTTGCATTTGGTAGACTGCTAAGGTGAGGTGAGATGAATCATATCCTACTGTCATTGTCTGATCTGAAAAGTCGTCTTCAAAATTCTTCTGAATGTCTCTAACGTTAGATGATCTTTAAGGTCCCTTCCAACCCAAAGCATTCTATGATTCTATTAAAAGGAACCTTGAGCAGAGAGGGCACAGAGGGTGACAAGCTGGCTAAAGATGGGTTTGGTGAATATTGGGCTCTTCCCCACAGTGCTGAGGCCCAGAAGAAGGCTTTGAAAGCCAGGCTAACAGAAGGGCTTTGCAGTGTCATGTTGTTTCTAAAAAGTGCCTTGCTCTCCCCAGGGACTGCAAAAGGACTTCACCAATCCTTGCTGGGCTTTCGGTTCCATGGTGGGACCAGTTTTGCTGAAGGCTTTGCGAGTCTTTGCTCTGACACAAAAATGGATTGTTCAGTGCCTGGAAAATGGCCATAACTATGGAGTGAGAGCTTGTGGAGCTGCACGTTCTATGATCTGAGCTGGATGATAAATGACTACATTAGACTTGCACAGAATTTCCATATAATGATGCGGCTGGTTGACTTGCAAAAGTAATTTGAAACCCACATTCAAATTTATTCCCTTCTGCTTTTCGTGCAGTCTGGNTTTTTTTTTTTTTTTGGTAGTTGAGTAGACTGAACAAAGGTCAAAATGGCTTTAAGAAAAAAAAAAGGCATTATGTTTGCTCAGGTTATTATTGTCCCAGATCAATCCCTGCAGGATTTATTGGGCAACCCATGGAAAGTTGTACTGGCACAACTGGGCAGCATAGGAAGAGGTTGGGATTGCTTGAAGTGGCAGAGTGGCTAGAAAGAGTGCTTGCCAGCCTGCGGCATAAGGGGAAAGCACTCTTTCAAAGTGAAACCCAGTGGAGGGACTCACCTGCCAGTGCAGTAACAATGCAAAAGATAGTAGAAAGTCACGTCTTTTTTAGGCTTTGCTGAAAAGAACTTGAGACACAGAGATATTCATGGAAACGTGCTCAGGACTTTTTGGTAAGTAGTATGGTCAGCTGTCAGGAAACTCAGCTCAATTCATGTGCACAGAGCCAGAAAATGAGACTAGCTAGAAATGAAAGTGAGGCAAAGCCAGATGAAGCTAAATACCTCAACGATTAGTGAAGCTTCAGTATCAGAAGGAAAACTATAGCCTTGAAGCTAGTTACTTTAATACAACAACTAGTTTTGATCTGCATGTCCAAAAAAATGCCTGAAGACTTTGTGTATGTCAGTTGCTAGATTCTCACCCTAAGATCACTATGAGCACCTCATTTAATTTTAGATGTGCAAAAGATTTGAATTCTGAGAACAGGGCCCTTTCACTCCATCTCGAACAGGTGATCCGCTGTCTCTGGGCACTTCTGGAAATGCAGGAGTTCGTGGCTAGGACTCGGGTGAACTAAGGTAGCTTGGCATCTCCTTTTCCACTGAGCAAAGTGCTGAGTCCCCACGTACGGCCTTTAAACCACCAGCCTGTGGTTCTTATTGCTATTATATATGGAGTCGAGCTCCAGTTTAAGTGTAATACACGGCGCTTATTACCCTCATTTTTCAGCACTGCAGAACTGAATGCAATTACAAAGCCTCTTAGAGGTGATTTGACTATGCAGACACTTTGCAGCCTGCTGATTTTTCAGCCACATTTAGCGCCTGTTGCAGAACAGAAATCCTTCTAGGCTGATATTGGAGCCATCTGGTGATGTCTTTTTCAGTCCAGTAAGCACTTCTGGGTTCAGTTTAGAGGATGTCAGTATATAACAGCTTATTTAAGAGCCTAAATGGATGAACATAGTCTGGGTGACTATCAAAACCACATACGCCTTGGGAATGCTGTAAGAACTGAGAAATACAAGTGTGAAGCAATGCATTATTTCTAATAATAATCCTAACAGTAGACAGGAGAAACCTGAATAGTTTCTCTTCAAGCATGGATTATGTGGTTGAATAGAATTTCAGCGTCATTTCTGGAAATGACAGCGAGCCTCCTTTTCTGTGGGGTGACTTGAATATAAGAGTGTATCCGCACCAAGCGGTCTCCTGCTGCACTGCTTGGAGCAGAAATAACACCATCAGTCCTGCAGGCTGGGCAGGAGACGCAGCATTTAAAGGATGCACAATGTATGTTATACGCGTGATGAGGCGGTGCCGCGCTGCCAGGTCTATCACCACGCACAGCCCCTGGCCTGGCACCACGTCTGATGGTCTCCCACGGCACCTCCCCACGCCTTCCTCCCATCCCTGGCTTTTCTTTAGCCCTCTCCATCCGTGATGGGACCAGCCTAACTCCGCAGGACCGGTGACCTCCAGCCAGCTCCCACCCTTGTCCGGCTTTGCCGTTGGCAGCTCCTGAACTCTATTTCAGCAGCCCCGCAGCCCCTTTTCCTTCGGATCCCTCCCTAACAAACGCCCTTTCCCCGCTGACCTCCATGGGGTGAATCAATATGAAAAACTTCCAGGAAACTTTAAAACAGCCTTGGCCAGATGTTCCCCTGGTTCCTTCACGGCCAGGTATTGGAGGCTCTCCCTCCTCCCTGTCCAGCAAAGCACCGCGTTGTGCCCGTGACCAAGCCCCATGCCGGTGCTTGTTGCAATGTGGAGCTTTACTCGGTGCCCTTCCACTTTTCTTCCATCTACAGCAGCCCTCGTGCTGTCCAGTGCTAATTAATTAGATGGCAGGCTCCCCAGGGCTGTGGCCTGCCCATCAGTCTGGCCTGAGAGGCATTCGCATACTTTCAGGTGATGTTAAGCCATAACTAATACTTTTAAAATTAACTGCTAGAGGACAAGGCTTTGAGATGGTTCTCAGACGTTTCAGATTATGAGCCATATTTTATGGCAGAAATTAATTCTCACGGTCTTTCATGACTGCATGTTTCTTCCCCTTCCAGCATTTTGCTTTTGCTCTGGGATCCATCGTTGTTCTTTTTATGGCATGGTGGTATTAGGAGGCTGAAAAGGAGATTTTTAGCATATTTTTGAATGGGTAGCTGCTGCTGGAAAGGCTGGCCAGGCTCAGCGGGCTGCACACTTCCACTACGTCCCTTTTGCTGGTCCTGCTGCATGCTGGTGCTGGGAACTACAGCAGCAAAAAGCTTCTGCAGCATAGGAACAGGAGGGCTCTGCGCTGCTGGAGTAGCTCCTGGCCTGGCACAGCGTGGGTCAGGGACGCAGCAGCGCGGTGAAATGGAAGTCGCAGGATGCACGCCGGGGTCAGGGACGGCATCAGGGAGCCGGATTTCCTTCCTGGCAGTGGTTAAAGGTAGGCTGGCTCTGCTGGGGAATAAAATCAGTTACCCACAACCCTCTGGAGCTGTGTATCCCGTAACAGCTGCCCTTCAGTAGCAGTGTGAGAAGTGAGGTATTGAAATTTGTTCAACAAATGCAATCTCTCTTCTTATTCAGGAGCTATCAGGTTATTACTTTTATCGCATGTATTCCATATTTCTCGCACAATTTTTACCCAGTAAGCCATGGCTTATCAATTATACATTAGCAGCTCATGGTAGATGGCTTATACTGAAGTGTGCTGTCAGTTTTGTCTGGACACATGAATCACGCATCAGGTTTATCTTCTCTGGCTGGAGAAGTTAATCCACAACTAGGTCTCCTTTGCAGATATTCGCGAATGACCTCCAAGCTCATTTCCATAGCAGGCAGCTGTTCCCTAGGCATTTCCTTCAAATTTGTGTTTATATGAACATTCCTCACTGTGAACCGAGCAAAAGGGAGAAAGTAGCAAAAATGAGGTTGAAGCAAACGGAGGCAGAGTGATTTCAGTTCAGGTACTTGGCATCATGTAGAGCTGTACAAGGTTTGCTAGATGTATCCGTGAAGCTCAGCATATTCCAGATTTTCCCACAGCAAACCCCGTGTAACTGAGTTGAATCACGGTTTGATGATATGGGGATGGAGGTGGCAGCTTCAGGATTTTCTGTCTGTCCCCTGCTATGGCTGCTTGTTTTCATCTCTGTATTGGTCCCTTAGATGTGCAGCCATCCCCACAGCTGGACAAAAGATGGGGTCTTGAGACAGTACTGTGAGGTTTCCATAGGAGAACATCGCTGCTTTCAGGGTAGATTTCCATGGGAGAGGGAACAAGGACAGCTCTTTGCACTGCAAAGACGGGAGACTGTTCTGCATATTGGAATTTATCTCAGTAGATATCTGGAAGAAAAGAGCAGCCTGGGTACAGGAGATCGTCGTAGCAGCTATATTTCAAATTCTCCTTTCTCCTTTGCTGTCAATACATTGGTGCATAAAATGTACGCTTTGTATGGGTCCAGCATAAACTGAGTAACACAGAAGTAGAAAAGTCTACAGTTGGAAACTGAGTCCATCTGGTATTCTCCTAAGTAGGACAGCCACGACTTATAAGGCAGTTTGTCAATTTATCAAGCTCCTTCTCATACTACCTAGGATTTTACCTATTGGAAAGTTCTTCTAGGACATCTTGGAGTAAGTCATCCTTTCCTGGGCATCTTCTTCTGGAACAAATGGGCAAGTCACCATCTTCTCTTGGGTGTCACTTTATAATTGATACCTTTATAACAACTTCGGGGCCATCGCTTGAGAAGAGTGCCCAGAGGAGACTAAGGACTTTGCATTGCTCCTGTTTCTCTGGAGACAGAGTGCAAACAAATGAGCAAAAGGGGATTTTGTATCATCATTTTCCATGAAGACACAGTTTTTCTGACAACTCACATTTCAGATTGCACAACCATTATTGTGGCAATTTCATGGCAGCTATTCTGTGCCTGTACTGGTATTTTAGACTGTGGTCTGTGTTATTTTAATGGCTTTTCCATTTACTCTGAAAAAAAGCATGAAAATGACTTATTTTATTCTCACCATCATTCACCTACTGTCAGAACTGTAGGTGGATCTTGGTCTTCTGAATTTGTAAGGCTTGAGTTTTTGTTTAAGATTTTCCTCAATCCCTTATTTTCCCTTTATGGCTACTACTTTATGTAGTGGGAAGGGGTTGGACCAAAGCATGTCAAAGCTTTGAGTACAAAACTTCCTAGAGGCTATGGATACTCCTTACTGAAGTTAATGGGAATGAGGTGTCCCAAGTCCCGGTAAATCAGATGGGATTTAGTCTACCTCTGTCCTTCCTAAGGGAATGGCATAAGCAGGAGATTAAAGTGAATCCTGAGGTCTGCCAGCCCAAAGATCCCATCTCCCCTTGCAGTGGGTGATCTCAGGGTCCCTCTAAACTAAACCAGAGGCTTCTACACTTGGTAATCTGAGAGCATCCCAGGGCTGCTGGGAGAGAGACAGGAGCATGTCATGCTTCCCCTTAGTGCAGACAAGCGGAGGCTCTTGTCCACAAGAGGGGACAGCGTGGCTCACATTCAAAATATTGGGCACACATAATGCAGACCCCTGAGCTCGTCCACGCAGAGGCACACTGGGTTGCACAACCCTATGCATCACACCGAGCATGTTTGTGCCTTCAGGTGTCGTGCTTGTGCTCACCTGATTACTCATTCTGACGAAGGCTTGCTTCATGTGCATCTGCGGTCCTGCCAGGAGTGCTCTGTACCCTGAGTCACTGCGGTGTGACAACTGGTTCCCACCGGTGTCTGCAAAAACCTTTCCACCTCTCCGAGCCTCCCAGTCAGCTCAGATTTGCGCTATGAGCCCAGTGCAATATATGGGAACGGGTTTTTGGGAAAAGAGTCAAAGCAAAACATTCCTTGGGGTGGCTCAGGGTGATGTCTGCAGTCCAAGCAAGGCTCAAAGGTGCTGGTGGTTTGCTTCATTCAGAAGTCATTAAAAACCAGAACAGATGAAATGTACTCCTCATGAGAGGCAAGCATGCTTGTTTACCTTTAGTGGTTTATTTTTAAGGAAATGGCCACAAGGCCCTTCTTGAACTGTTTAGCAGCTGCTCTTTTTTTTCCTTTCTTTTCTTTTCCTTTTTTTTTTTTTTTCCCCGTCATTTATTTTGCTTTCTGTATTTTCTAAAATTTAAAGACTAAGTCATAACCTGCCTCCCAACCCGGAAGGACAATGGTATGAGACTGGCTGGAACCGACTAGGTGATTTAGGCAGTCCTCTGCTCTGCCATTCAATCAGTGCTGAAAAAAATCATTAATCTGCACCCCCAGACAGAAAAATCATCATTTAAATGATCAGGAAATAATTCACACTGGATTATTCAAGTCAGGTTAAGGGAGGGGAAGGTCTGGCTGCCTGGGAGCCATAAACGTGTTCCTGATTCACCGCACAGAATCATTTCAGCACACACTAAATAACCGCTTTCCCTTGGGGACTGACGGCTCTGGCGGCTGGCAGCAACTTACTTGTCTGGTGCTTCCTCCCCTCATTTGGCAGGGCTCCCACGCCCAGGATTTTAGGGGATATGGTGAGAAAGAGGCATTTCCTGCCCCTCGGAGATGTAACCGAAGGGAGACGAGTGCTTGTCTTGTGGAGAGGACTGCCTGCAGCAGGGAACTTTGTTTGTAATATTTTGGGGTAGGTAGAAGAATCCTGACACAGGGAAATGATGCTGTGCTCAGAGCGTCATGAGTCCGCTTGTATATCTGACCAAAACCAACAGCAAACACTAGGAGGAAATTCAGGGAAAAATATCCCAGCTCCTGCTCTTCCGGCACCTGAAAGTTGTGGTCTGGAAAACAGAGATCCAGCCAGAGCGCCTTTGTCCAAGTCTCTCAGAGTAATGTCAGGTCTCACATCTTCCTGCAGCGTGAGAAGCTACCTGCAGACTGGTGCTGTGCTGCTGCTTTGTAGAAACTAGCATAAAAAAAATGAATTAGTGGACAAATGGGTAAATGTGATGTGCTGTGGAAGAGTCAGCCTGGCTTTTATAAAGGGAAGTCGTGCCATGTGAGCCCACTGGAGTTCTCTGAAGGTGTCAATAAGCCTCTGGATAAAGGATATCCTGTTGATATAACCAGCTTTTATTTCCTAACGGCTGCAGACAGCATCTCTCACCAAAGGCTTTTAAAGAATGTCAAGGCATAAAAGGGAAGGGCCCTGAATGAATGAAAACAGGATTAAAACCTAGAAAACAGAGAAGGGGAGCTCATGGTCAGGTCTCACGGTACGGGCTGATCAGCAGGGGTGTCCCCTGGAGACACGTGCTGTTCAGCACACTCAGACATGAGCTGGAAAGGAGTAAACGGTGAGGTGACAAAGTACTCACGATACAACACCACTGCAGGTGTTAAAGATGAGGACAGCCTGTGAAGGACTGCAGAAGGACTTGATGGCTGTCAGCGCCTGAGCAGTGACATGACACACAAAGGGAAAAGCAACCCTGAGCTCGCATGTGAAGTGATGGCCCTGAGCTGGCCACTACCAGCTGGGATTGAGAACCTGGGGCTATGCTAGCCAGTTGCACGAAAATGTCAGCTAAACATTGAGTAGCAGTCAATAAAGCAAATCAAATGTTAGGAATCGACGGGAAAGGGATAAAGAATGTTGTTAGGCAATTGCATAAAGCTATGGATCTCTTTGAGCTTGAATCCTTTGTGCAGCTCTGGTCCTCTCATTTAAAAGGGAAACAGTAGAGCTAAAAAGATTCAGGGGAGAATGACAAGGATGATAGCAGTATGGAACTGCTTGATTAGAGGAAGAAATAAACTAGTCCACCTCTTCAATCTGAGAGATGTCCAGGAGAAATCTGTAACATCATGAATATCACAGAGAAGGTGATGAGAGATTGGTTTGTCATTGTCTTTTCCAATAAAAGAATAAGGAAGTAGCAAATTAAAGTAGGAGAGGACAAGCTCAAAGCAGACAGAAGGAAGTGACTCTACACACCTGTAGTTAAACTTTGGAACTTCCTGCCACAGTGTGCTGTGGGAACTAAAAGCTTACGTGGCTTCAAAAGCATCACTTCAAGCAGCCTCTCCAAGGAAGAGAGAGATTGAGGGTTATTAATACACAGAGCCAATCTTTTCAGGAAGTCCCTGAACTGCACATGATGATAAACTGGGAGTCTGCTTTGCAAAAAGTATCTCACACCTTTGTCCAATTCTTACCCTTTTCCTTAGGCATCCTCTTTTGCTGCTGCCAGAGGAGGATACTTACAGACAGAGACTGGTCCTTGGGTTGCACTAAATCAGGGAATAAGCTCACACACTGACCATCACCAGAACCTGAAGACCTTCACAGCAGATAGAGAATATTGCACATTTTTCTCAGCATCGCTGTGGCTTTAAGACCTCAAGGATCTGGCCTAGGAAGAAGACAAAGCAATGATCTCAGGCATTCAGTTGCTTTTTTCTTTTATCTTATCTCCTAGAGCCTGTGCTTGCCTTGCTGTTCTTCAGTTATCATCTCCAACTTTTCATTTCTTCTCTTGCGGCAACACCATTTGCAGTCATTACCAGTGTAAGGATTTTGCTATTATCCACTGCATAAAAAGGTAGAATTATCACAAAAAAACATGAATTCTTAGTATATTATTTCAAGTGCTATATTTAACTAAATTACCCCCTCTTTTGGAATTGTTTGTTATTCCTTTGGTGATAGAACAGCATCCTGTTTGCCTGCACACATCGCAGCTGCATGGTTTAGAGAAATCCTCATGGGTTTCTTGAAATAGCTTCATAACTGAAACCTCCCCAAACTGATCTGTACTTCTCATGTATTTAACCAGATCCTAGTAAGAACCAAGACTGTTCCTATCACGTTGTTGTATTTCATCAGAACGCATGATTGTAATGTTTGTTTAGTGCAAATGCATAAAAATATCCCTGAATTATGCAAGTATGTGACTCAAATTGGGCAAATTCCGGAAGGTACGTTTGCTTCCACAACCTTAACTCAATTATGCCGCACATCCTATGTGAATAATCCATTGTCAGCGACAGGAAATGTGCATCTCGTTGAACTACCACAACCTGATTACAGACTTACAGACAATGATCCATAAACTGGTAGTTCTGAGTAATATTAACCACTTTCCTGAATATTTAAACTTAGATACATGTCCAGTTAATTAATTATGCACTAATAAATCTGTGCAGTTTGTAAGTATTAAGTTGCACTACTATTATAGCAAACAGCTACATGTTCTAGTAGTACTCCTTGCTTTCTGTACTCTACAAGTACAGGGGAGAGACTGGGAGCTGGGATTTTTGCTTTTTGCTTTTCACATTGAGGTTTTATTTTGTAAGCACAGTAGGACTGGATCCAGCCTCAACCAGGCTTATGGTTTAAGGATTCGGGTGTCAATTAAACCTACTAATAATTGGGTAGCTTTGGAAAATACTCAGAATCTGAACATCTGCTGCTACAGAACAGTAGAAAGCCGAACTGAAAAACTGGCTGGTAAGAAAAATCCAGATGAGTTAGTCCCCAGCTGTTCTTGGGAGATGAGAAATGGGTTGGACACACTGCCGGTGCTAGAGGTTTTACAGTCTTCCTAGGCAACTGCCAATCACTGTCCTTTCTATCTAAAAGCTTCCTGTCATCTCTAATAACTCGTTTCACGTTAAACTCATTACACCTGACGCCCACCGAGGGGCTTGGAGAGCAGTTACACAGATACACAGAGTGGAAGCTTGTTGCTCCTTGGGTAATGGTCTGAGCCTAAAATTAAAAGCTCAGGTATGGATGTCTTCATTCCAGAGTACCCTCCTCAGCCAAGATGATGTTCCTCAAAGGTATCCAGGCACTGGAATCACCTTCATGAAGAGAAGAATACAGCAAGAATAAAATGAATAAAATAGCAACACTCGCCGTCTACTGTCCAAAAAAAAAAAAAAAAAAAAAAAAAAAAACAACACCAAAAAACAAAACAAAACAAAAAAGAGAACAAGGCCATTGTACTGAATTGTTTGAAATTACCAAAGAAGAGCTCGCGCCATACTGACACCTTCATGGCAAGTCAGCACGCTGGGTTAAGTGACAGTGTATCTCATCCAGGACAGTTTCTTAGAGAGGCAGCTAACGATGGTGCCTTCTGCACAACAGATGACCTCACATCTGGAATCCATTTGGCCACAGGCGGAACCACCCATCGAGCTGATTACAGAGATCCTCAGCTCTGCAGCTCTGGGCAACTCTGCCAGGACAGATGGGTTTACACGTAGTGCTTAAATCTTCATTACCTCCATCCAGCAGGTTAGAGAAAAAAGAAGAGCAGATCATGGAGATACAAGACTCTAAAAGCACCCAGCAACTGACAGGATAGCGGGTGCTTAGGTTTGCTTAATACATCTATTGCATGAACATACTGAGCAGCAGTGGGAGAAAAAGGAGTCACTTCCCAGATTATTCACTTTATTTCAGATCTTAGAGTTTCAGTGTCCAAAGATGAAGTCCCCAGAACTAATCTATGTATAAGACAGGAAGCCCCTGTGTCAGCGTAAAGCTCTGGACCTGCACAAAGATGAACAAGAGCACAAACAAGCAAAGAGTGCAATCCTAAGGGACCGGTCTTGGACAATGCAACAGAAACTACATTGTGAAACCTCATCAGAAGAGAACTTGGAAGAGATCTGGGAATAAATCTTGGAGATCCTTGAAATATGTTAACAGGGGAAGAAGCAATAGGCAAATGAAATGGAGAAGGGCTCTGATGAGATGGACTTGGGAGTCAACTTTCGCCTTTGCCAGGTGAGAGCAGAGGTTACGCGTGAGGAGCTGTACTGCTGAGCTGTAGCTTTTCTAGCAGTTCTGCGTTGGAGGAGATTTCCCGTGTGATGGGCTCAAATCCTGCATCTCTTTCAGAGAGTATGCAGGAGCTGCCTCTGTTCCCTCTGGCACCCTTTGCAGCCTCCTTGCAGTGCTGCTTGGGCAACAACAGCAGAAAGCAGAAAGACTGGGAAGGGTGTTAGGTTTCTGCATGGAGTCACGCTGCACTGAGTGTAGGATTGGGGCACTGTACCACTGGGGTGGGCTTCACTGTATTTTCAAATATAAATCTCTTAACCCTATTGCTCATCCATCTCCACTTTTTTTGTTCTTCCCAGCCCATCTGCAGGATTAGGCGTGTGGTCCATGCTCTAGGGAAGAGGGATATGGTCCTGCACCTGGAGCCTCCTGGCATTTAACGGTTTGCAGGTCAGAGAGAAGAAATGGACCACCAAAAATCATTGCTTTAGGGAGTGGCATTTTGGTGAGTGTGCAACGAGGGAGCTGGGACTCAGTCTGGCAACCTGCAACTTAATGGCAACCTGATGTGTGTGGTACATACATCTTCAGCGCTCACTTGTCTTCTCCCTGCCTCATCTTTCCCTGCCCCTTGTTTTGCACAGTGACCTTGTGTTTAACTTCACACTTTTTGTGCAGCTGGTATTTGTTTGTTCCTTTTTGCTCACCATTTTGGTGGCTGTCACCACTGGCACTGGAGTTGCAGAGCAACAAACCCCAGTGAATGCTGACTGACCAGGGTTAGGTGGCACCTACAACAGTCTGGCAGGGACAAGACTCAGACCAAACACATCTGCTCAACAACTCACCCAGCACACAAGTGCTGCCCTTGCCTCCAACTGAACTTCTAATGAACTGCAAATTGCAAACAAGGTTACCGGCACCTTATCACTTGCTAAAAATGCTGAGAGTAATGGAGGGTTGCAAGAAGTCACCAAACCAAACCAAAACCAAAACCAAAACCGAAAACAAACAAACAAAAAAAAAAAACAGGAAAAGGCAGAAAAATGTTCCACTAAAACAGATTAAGGGCAAGGAGAGACTGGTGGTTTCTAGGGTTATGCTAAAGGGCTTTGATGAACAGCAGCTCCCAAAGGATAGTATCAACTATCTATTTCTAGCCCGGGCAAACTTGTTGCTGTGTCAGCATCAATACACAGTTTTTCTGATGTCCTCCTCATCCACATTAGAAGAGTCATCCTCCTTCTCTCTTTCTCCACCCCAATCCTCCCCTCCTCTCACTGGCATAATATTTTATTTACACTCTGCATTTCTTCTTCATCTATACCATTTCTCTCTTTCCTGACCCTCCCCTTCCATTACCCTCTTGCAGCCACATTCCTTCTGTCCTTCTCCTTTGGTCATGCTGTCCCTAGAATCCTTCCTCTATCACTAAAAAGATCAGAGCTATCCAAGATCATTTGCCAACCCTTCGAGTCTTTATGACTGCATCTCTTCGGGGAGATCTGCCATTTGTCAAAAAGGGAGAGGGCACCAGAGTGAAATGTAGGGGCTGTACTATACAGGACATCAAATCTAATTGTCACACCTGGTTCTATTTCTGATATCTTGCTCCTTCCAGCTTTGCAGAGGTCTGGTCCCCTTCATCTGGCAGCATTCTTCCCTTACAGGGGACTCCCTGCTGGTACTCCCACCTTGGATCAGAAAGAAAGAGGTTGAGCTTTTCTTCTACTCTACCTGCTGCCTTTAACCCCATCCCACTTCCTTTTTCTACTCTTTCTCATTTTGAATAATTTCTTCATTTGACTCTTCTCCCCTCACCCATCCATGCTGCTGCTTACCTGTGATCACCCATCTTACCTCCATCACCCTTCCTCTTTAATTATAATTTCTTTCCTTTGTTCCTTTCCCCACAATCTCCCTTCCTTTGCTTCTTGATGACTTTTGTGTTAATCTAGATGGGAACTGGGCAACCATCTCACTTGTAGGCCCAGACTTTTTAGGGATATCAAAACAGGACCGCTACAATCTATTTTTTATTTTATTTTATTTTTATTTTTATTTTCTGACTATTTGCAGAGAGAGAACATTTTTCAGTTCACTATCTCCTCATATTGATTTGCTCAGCAGCTATGCACAGGGTTTGTGCTGTGAACTGATTCAACATTAGGGCTGAGTTATTCTTACCTAGTAGGAGTAATGTGATGCTGTTTCCATTCCCTGCATACTCGAGGCATGGAAGATCAGGTATGAATATGCATCTGCAAATGCAACTCTTTTCAACCACACAGTCTGAATGTGAAGCGTGCTCCCTGTCAATGCTTTTACCTGAAAATAATTTCTAATCTGTAGAGTTATGAACACAGATATTAAATATAAACACTAACTTCCCAACTGTTTTATCTTTTATTGATTAAAATCGGAAAGAAATATTCAGAAGCAGTTATTTTTCATACTGTTCCCTTAACTGTAATTGCCTCTTTCTCTACCCAGACACTAAATCTGTAGCACAGCTGCTAGTTTCATGATTTCTCATCCGTAGACACATACTCCCATGTATGTAAAAGAATTAATATAAATGGAGGAAATTCTGTGTCTTTTTTCCCTAAATCAGGCAGGTACTGGCTACTACTTGAGCCTGCTGTAATCTTGAGTTGTTTCCCTCATACACAATAATCTTAAATATGTTTCCAACATGTGTACTGGTTACTAAGGAAACACCTAGGAAGCCCACTTTGGGTTGGGTAGCTTGAGAAAACAAAAATCTAACCCAAAGCTTGTGTTTAGTCCTAATGGTTACTTAGCCTGAATGCATTTACCAGAAATATATCCGTGGAAACGTTGCCTACAGCCAAATCTCCAAATTTACTTTGACTCTGGGTTGCCTGAAGCTGGTATGCTACCGGTGCGGTCTGACAGCAGGCATGGAGCACAGAATCCAGATTTGCTTTCTAGCTCTGCTGCTTTCCTCTACCTCTGTTTCCCCCATGGGTCTCTTCCTATAGGTACTTACATGGTCTCTAGCTTTGTCATAGTTGAACATCCCACAACCTTGAATAACATCTTCGTGCTGGTGAAATAGGGTGTTACCATTAACCTCATCCTTTTAACAGGGAAGATAAAGGGCTGCTGAGTGGCCTGCCCATGGTCACAGACACCACATATCTCACAGAATGGGGCCAGCAGTTAAAGCAGTGCAGAAAAAGCTTGTGGAGATTCCTAAGTGAAAGGCACTCCAGAGAGAACATAATTATCAAAATTAATTATACTAGTCTGTTTCTTTTAAAAACAAGCACGTACTAGTTATGGCTGGGTCCTGGTCATGATATTCTGGTGTGTGCTCATCAGCTAACTAACATAGCAGAGCTATTGCGAGCTCTGCAGTGAAGACACTCCCATTAATTCCTAGAATGCGTCGTAATCTGGGGATTTAGGTCCTGGCTGCAAAATAACATTTTTATTTGAGTTTTGTAAAACCTTGGAATTGCAGGAGAAACTTGGCCACAAAATATTGCCTTACAGAGCTGAACAAAACAGGGTCCTGGTCTGAGATGCACTGAGCACATGTAAATCCTACTGAAAACTGTGAATTTGTAGTTTCTCAGCTTCACGTAGCACCGAGGCCACACAGCTGAGAATATTGGTGGAAAACTGGTAATAGAGCTGAGAAGAATAGTCGGTCTGGCTCCATCGTGCTATGCAAGCAGAGAACAGCTGTGTGCTGGGTAGCAAAGTGTGATACAGCAGTCAGAAGTCTAAAGTCACTGCTAGCTTTCTTCTAGGATAGGTTTGAGCTGCCTGAGCTCCCTCTGCCGCTTTGTCAGGGCAAATAGGAGACACCATGTCTGCATCCACCTGCGGGAAGGAGTAAGTCAGAGCCAGGAGCAGCTGCTGTATGGCACAGATGTGCATTC
Source organism: Anseranas semipalmata (assembly GCA_013399115.1). Lineage (NCBI taxonomy): Eukaryota > Metazoa > Chordata > Aves > Anseriformes > Anseranatidae > Anseranas > Anseranas semipalmata. The sequence continues at coordinate 440,973 of VXAA01001152.1, read as the reverse complement.
GAGCTGGGAAAACTCAGCTCAAAAGGACTGGGCTGGACACAAGCTGATATTAATTCCAGGAAGGAGCAATCTGACCCACGCTGCAGTTGCTGAGTGAAATCGATGCTCTTGTCGGTGTCTCAGCAAGTGCTGCAGTGGCCGAGGCTCCTGGCGCCAAGCAAACCCCTAGGCTGTGGATGTGGTCTTCCTTGACTTCAGTAAGGCTTTTGACACCGTTTCCCACAGCATTCTCCTCAAGAAACTGGCTGCTCGTGGCTTGGACTGGCGTACCCTTCGGTGGGTTAGAAACTGGCTGGGTGGCCGGGCCCAAAGAGTCGTGGTGAATGGAGTCAAGTCCAGTTGGAGGCCGGTCACTAGTGGCGTCCCCCAGGGCTCAGTACTAGGGCCGGTGCTCTTTAATATCTTTATAGATGATCTGGACGAGGGGATTGAGTGTACCCTCAGTAAGTTTGCAGACGACACCAAGTTAGGTGCGTGTGTCGATCTGCTCGAGGGTAGGAAGGCTCTGCAGGAGGATCTGGATAGGCTGGACCGATGGGCTGAGGCCAACTGTATGAAGTTTAACAAGGCCAAGTGCCGGGTCCTGCACCTGGGGCACAACAACCCCAGGCAGAGCTACAGGCTGGGGGATGAGTGGCTGGAAAGCTGCCTGTCAGAGAAGGACCTGGGTGTGCTGGTTGACAGTCGGCTGAATATGAGCCAGCAGTGTGCTCAGGTGGCCAAGAAGGCCAACGGCATCCTGGCTTGTATCAGGAACAGTGTGGCCAGCAGGACTAGGGAGGTGATTGTCCCCCTGTACTCGGCTCTGGTGAGGCCGCACCTCGAGTACTGTGTTCAGTTTTGGGCCCCTCACTACAAGAAGGACATGGAGGTGCTCGAGAGAGTCCAGAGAAGGGCAACAAAGCTGGTGAGGGGTCTGGAGAACAAGTCTTACGAGGTACGGCTGAGGGAGCTGGGGTTGTTCAGCCTGGAGAAGAGGAGGCTCAGGGGTGACCTTATCGCTCTCTACAGGTACCTTAAAGGAGGCTGTAGTGAGGTAGGGATTGGCCTCTTCTCCCACGTGCCTGGTGACAGGACGAGGGGGAACGGGCTAAAGTTGCGTCAGGGGAGGTTTAGGTTGAATATTAGGAAAAACTTCTTTACCGAAAGGGTAGTTAGGCATTGGAATGGGCTGCCCAGGGAAGTGGTTGAGTCACCATCCCTGGAGGTCTTTAAAAGACGTTTAGATGTTGAGCTTAGAGATATGGTTTAGTGTGGGCCTTGTTAGAGTTAGGTCAGAGGTTGGACTAGGTGATCTTGGAGGTCTCTTCCAACCTGAACAATTCTGTGATTCTGTGATTCTGTGACAAAGCTGCCCCGACATACAGGTCTTCAGCATCCCAGTGTTTCCAGGGCAACCAGAGCTGGAAGTCAGAGCTGATGAAAGTTCACCAAATCGGAGCTCTTTCAGACATAATATTTTTCACTCGCTGAATTGGCATCTTTCAATGCCGTTTCTAAACAGTAGCTCTAGTGTGCACAGGCATGCTAAGAACCAGCAAGGGCACAATAGGCAGCCGCGATACATCTCTGGAAATAAGAGGCAGCTCCTTTGCCTTCAGTGCTGTTATTATGCCTTAGGAACACAGACACCACTATAGTGGTGGATGCATGGCCATTTGGTGGGGTAGCTTGCTTCTGAGAGGGTTTAGTAACGGAGGCATCTGTAGAGGGTGGAAACAAGCCCTGATCTCTCTTTTCCCTGATGGTGTAATATCAATCCCCTATATAAAATAGATACTGAAGTGGTTATCTCTCTCCTAAAATATTTTATCTTTCAGTATTGCACCTATATATGTTCCCATTCCTGTATCAAGATTTCTCTCTTTTGGGTTTTTAAGTAAATTCCAGAGCTCCAAGGTTTGTAATTATGTCGAGCAAGTGCCTCTGCTGTAAAATCATAATTTGCTATTTCTCATCTCTTTGAATGACACTTTGCTCTTTTATCGTATGAAAGGGAAAACAGGCACTCTTAATCCACGTGTCCTAGACCGTTCATTATTTGATATAGTGCATTCTATCCTTCCCAGATAAATGGCTCCAATCCTTCTTTTGGTTTTTCTTTTGTTCATCGCTGTAAGAATGCTGCTTGTCCCTGAACTCCCCAGCCTTGTTATTTGTTTTTGAAACAGAGTAACAAGCACTGAAGACAGTCTTCCAATGACAGCAATCACATATACTGTGCAACTGCATTAAATAACCCTCCATCCCATCCCATCACCACCCATCCCTTATAAAGCCTCATATATATTTGATTGTCGGATGTGGCCACACACCGAATGCAGTTCTGCATTGACCTTTCTCCAGTAATAGCCAAGGACTTTTCCTGAGCTAGTGCTTGTACTAAATTACGGTGGCACAACAGCACAGTGAACCATGACAGCTGTAACTCCCAGCTGTGGACATGTATTCTGCAGGAAGTCTTTCCACGGAGAGGAGCTATCCCAAAATCTCTGGAAAAGTCTCCCATGTAGATAAGCCCTAATTTAGGGCCGTGTTCCAGTCTCAAGAGGCAGTTTGGGAAGAATCATGGAGATGCATAAAAGGAAAGATGAACGTATGAGCCATGAAGGTTGCCATGGATAGTGGAGCAGGGAGTACACAAGGCTGCTGTGACAGGGTAGCTAAATAAAGTGGAAGTGACACCGTCAAAGACCTTGAAACATACGGCACAAAATAAAATATTTCCCCAAAAGACAGATCACTCAATTAAAAGAGAAAAAGGGCCCGTTTCTAGGCAGAACCAGCTGTAAATCTCCGCAAGAATAGAGACAGCAACATTCTTCTCAAATTATGTTGAAGGGTAATAAATCCGCAGGTAGTTCTCGGAGCGACTGTTCAGCGTGATGACTGACAAAGGGCTGCAGGGCTCTGCAGCACGGCTTGCAGCTCTTCCAGCTGTAGCGTGGAGACGTAGCTTGGAGAAGTACGCACCGAGCCAGGCTGCTGGGACTGCTTTCGGGCACTGCATGCTAGAGGTTCTGCCTCTGCAGGTGTGACCTATGCACTGAAGATACAGGTGATGACAAATGTATGTGGCCCGCCAGTCCCAACAGATTGCTTATGGGAAAATTTAGGAACTGAGGATTTCAGCAGAAGCATCTCTGGTGAGACCCAACAGAGGTGTGACATGCACTGTAGCTGCTTTCATAGCATGTTTGATTATCTGATGTCATTTAAATGGCCAGGGAGCTGCAGCTGGATGGGGAAATCGCTGAATCTTATGCAGACAAGTGGCTGGGATTTCTGTGGGAGCTGCTCAGGGCTGACTTTTCCTAAGTGATGCTGCTAAATGCACCCAGGAGTGCTGGAGTTTTGTCTGCTACTGCGCTCCTTCATACCGCACTCAGGCTGATGGCAGGACGACCTTTTCTTCCTGCTATAATTAAGAGCCTGCGTGGAAATTGTTATTCATCTAGGAAGGTGCAAGCAGCGGGGTTGCTCCCTCGTGTTGCTGTAAAACTGTCTGTGGCCGGGGAAACTCCTGCCTATTGCTTCTGAGACCAGAGGCTGTGCCAAACAGGGAGGAGAGGAACCGATGAGACTGGAGGGTTTCTGTACACGCCGTCTATCGCCTTGCTTATTAAGAAGCTTCGGATACAACAGCATTTCCTTTAGCAGCTGCAGTAATCCCATCCCGTATCTCCAACACAATCTGATCCTAAAATAGCCTGCTCCGCTGCACAGAAGTAGGAGATCTCATTTTCAAAGCATTTCCTCTCCTGGTAGTCTCCCAGCTTTTACTCACAGTGCTGGTATTCCAGTATCGCTACAGCGAAGGGGCAGAGGTTCCTGTGCAAGGGGAAGGAGGGAGGGAAGGAACCTGGGGAGAGGAAAACTCACCCCCCTCCGCAGCGCAGGAAGCGAGAGCCCGACCTCCGCAGAGGACAATGAAGTCTGAAGTTGTAACCGTGACGGTGCCAGCCCGCCGTCACGCTGCTCGGACAAATCCCTGAAAAAGAACTTCGGGAAAGATGGCAAGAGGGGACAAGTGGTCTGGCAGATGGCTCGGTATGGACCATGTGCGGTGTTTCTTCGTCTCACACATCAGTTCATAACCAGAAGCATCAAGTGCCGTGTCTTCCAGGGCCTGGCCAGAAGCCACGAGAGTGCTGATGCGGGGCATTATCAGCAGGGAATTGTTCACAGTGGGGGCAGAAAGAAACACGTCTGCAAAATAGGAATGAGCTGCCATGCTTACTGCAACACCTCAGGTAGGACACTGCCATCTCAGCCGTGGTGGGTGGTCTTCCTCAGCTGTATGTGGAGGAAGGAAATCTCCCAGGTCTTGTCCTGTTCCAGCTTCTTTTCAGGATCTCTAGCTCAAATCTTTATTTTCAGTCATCCCACTCAGACCCTTTGGTCCAGGGTCATTCATCCTCATCCAGCCCCACCTCATATTTTCAGTCTACTTAACCATGAAGTTTAAGGAACTTAAAGCTGTTACAGACATTGCTTACCACCTCTGCCGAAGTGTAAAACATACACAGCTGTTGGCTCTCCTTGCTTCTGTGACCACAGGGTTTCTGGGTTCAGCCCTGAATTTGAGCAGATTCCCCAGCACTGCACAGGACCCTGGTAGATGCACTCCAAATGCGAATTATCTCCAGCCCCTGAAGAGCACACACGCAGAAACATTAATATTCATGACCAAATTAATATTTGTGTTCTTCCCCTGTGATTTATCTTCATAGAACTGATTTTGGCACTGTTTCCTTCACCGCGGGACCTGTCCCTCACTCTCCTCCTGATTAATGTGTTGATATGAGGCTTCAGGTAAATGGCCAGTCTTTCATTTCTCTGTCCTCTAAACTAATTGTTTCTTCACAGTTAATGAGCTCTATCTTTATTATAAAAAACCCTGCAGTATTTTGTGCTGCTGGGACATTACTGGCAGCTAAGTATTGCCTCTGTATACCATAACATCAGCCCAGGTGCTACCTTCCTTCTGAGTCTCAGCTCCAGTGCCCTGGTCCAGCAGGAGCTCACCTCCTCCTTCCCTCCCCACCTGCACCCGTCTCCCTTCGCCTGCACGTGTTAGACAATGACGGATTGTTCTCCATGCAGAAGACAATGTGAAACTTTGAGCTGGCCTTTTCTCTCACTTCCTCTGCTAGAATGGCCATTTGAAAGAGTTTTATAAAAGAGTCTATTTCCCCCGTGGTTTTTTTTTTTTTTTTTTTTTTTTTGGTAGTTCAAACAAGATCTCTTCGTGAGCAAAGTGTGTCTTTAAAACTGATGTAAGATTCTGCCAGGCTGTTTAAATGAAGTCCAGCTGTCAGAAAACGAACTTCTACCTTTCTTCAGAGTCCCTTGCTGGGCAACATCTGGAAATAGTTTAATTACTGCTCCTGAACACAGCCCAGAGAGGCCTGGAGAAATCCTTCCTTGGCAGAATGCTGGAGCTGGATCATAAACCAGGGCTCCTACACTCTCCTTATTGTAGCCAGACCCTTGCTCATCCCAGCTGGATGCCGCTAAGGCTGATACATTTGCCCAACACCCTTTGCTGTGATCAGCTCCCATAAAACTCAAGAGCAACCTCAGCAGTGAGGCAGCAGCTGCTCGTGGTACGGGAGGAGGATGAGGACTTGTTTAGGAAGTGGTGGGACTCTCACATCACACCAGAGCTCTCCGCAAACGAGGGAAATCCCACTGGGGGTAAGGAGGTGGCTTCCTTCCTGGCCAGATATCCTGCTCCAGCTGCAGCGTGAGGGGGACAGGTCTGGCACTTGTGGGCATCCTTTTGACCTCATCTGTGTTTTGGCTTGGCTGTGTCTGGGCTCTCCATGCCTCCATGTGACCAGCAAAGAAGACATTTCCCTTCAGGTTTCCTTCTCTATTGTATCTCAGAAGGTAGGATTTTCATAGCAAGGACTTTGCTGCAGGCTCACACAGCAGGAAAACATTGGATATACCTCAGATTCTGGAAATTTCCCTACCTTAGAGGTAGGTATGGGTTTGAGCTAAGTTTTCAAGGAGAGAAATGATTAGTGCAGAAATCACTGAAAACAACTGGGGTATGAAGCACTCAGGTGCTCCTGGTTGAAGGGAATATCCAGCAAGCCTGGCTCTCAAAATGTAAATAGGAAACAGACAAAAAATGTTATCTGTAGCCTGCAGCTAATGAAAACACTGTCTTGGGAACCAAGGCTTTGCTCTATTTTTAATGCAATTTCTTAGGTTTTCCATAGCTGTGACTAATTTGTGCTGTCAGGTGTGCCTTTTTTTGAAGTTAAAAAGTGCATCTGAAGTACTGCAACCTCTAGCCAGGATATTGAAATTGGTGCGTGCTCACTGAAATAGCATTTCAAAGGCTGTCAAGTGAGCGGAAGGCACTCAGACACCCTCGTGCTCTGAGTGATAGGTACAAGCAACCTGTGCTCCCATGGGGGCCCGGAGGCAATCTTTCCTGGGGGAAGTGCTGTTTGCTGGGCTGGTCCCCTGCACTGGCTGGGCCCTGCACAAACAGTACATGACTGCAAGCACAAAATGTTTCAAAGCCAGATTTTGTCAGCAGGGCGTGCAACATGCAGTGGCCTCCCTCTCCCTGAATCTCAGACTAGTGGCAATGGTATGTACAGTTTGGAAAAATACACTGGATCACATCTTTTCCTTTTCCTAAATGTATATTTGTTTATGTATATTTAAGGCTTTATCATGTGCTTAAGCACTTCTGGTTAACGGACCCCCACCGCCCACAGAATTCTGCCCATACAGCACCTGGTAATGACCGCTGAGCAAAAATCGTCAGAGCAGAAAGTGCGTAGCTGAATTAAGAGGACACACAGCAAATTGCATGGGACTTTATCCACCTGCTTACTATGGCTGTGCTCACGTCATGTATTAAACCTGCGTCTGCTGATCACTCTGTAAAACCTCTATCTGCGTGCCATGGTGCCCCTTAGCCTGGGGCCTGAGTCTTTAGGAGACCCCAGGGTCAGAGTTTGGTGGGGTGGGCAGGGATATTGCTGAGCTGTGCCTAATTGCTGCTCAGCTGTCTGCTCCTCTGGTTCAGCCGGTCCTCGAGTTGCCAGCTCTGCTCAGCGATCCAGGAGGGAGAGAAACCAGGGGGTCGGAGGAACTCACAAGCAGACCCAGCCTCAGCTGGGCAGCCCACCCTGCATGGCAGGCTTAGTGTATAGGGTGGGCATCCCTTATGGTGCCTGTGACAGATGGAATAATATGGCATAGTGAGTTTGTGAGAGCAATTTGGGCCACCTGCTACCCATGACTGCTAGGCTATGGGGGGCAGGCTGTGCCAAGCCTGGGTAGGAGGTCCCTGAACTGTCGTTAGAAGTCATTTAAGATGCTATAGTAATGGCTTACGTGTGCTGCCTTCTGCATGTAGTTTGGAAGCAGGATAGCTGCTCCAGCCTGTATGCTGGGGGAGACCAAAAGGAGCTGCAATCTGTTACTTCAATAAAACTAAGAAGAGTTTCAATTCAGGTATTCAGTGCCATCTAATATTGTATATTCATACTTGGGAGGGTAAGTGGAAATTTGGACAAGGGCCAGAGATGAGTTTGCACATGACTTACGTTTAATGTTAGGCATGTGACTTGCTGCCTACAAGGCGAGGTGTTGTTTGCACATAACTGTGTCTGTATTGTCCATGCAGCTGAGCATAAACAAATGATTGTGCATTTGTTTGCAAACGTTAACCCTGCAGAGTAGGGAGGCCAGTTCCAGGAGAGCTGGATCTATGTCAGCAATATCAACTCCTTGAAAAGCACAAAAAGGTACAGATGTGTGTGGCACAATTAGCAGCATGACAATGAATGTTTATCTCCTGGGAATGGCGCCAGGGGAGGTTTTCTTGTTGTCTTCAGAAAGCTGTCAGCTCTTCTCTGTGTCCTTCCTACAGAATTTATTTTCTCTAAGCAGGGAAATAAAAAGCAAATTTGCCTACCTATTCTTGCTTTTTGCAAAGGAGATCAGATAAAGACCTACGTGCTCCCTGCATACAGCAACAACGTATGCAAGCTGAGAAAAACAACAACAACAACAACAAAAAAAAAACAGTCAGTGCTGGATTCCAGAGGAAAAGGTCATGTTTGCATGTTCTGTGCTGCCTGGAAAGAAACTTTCACAGCAAGTTGCTATCTTTGACTGCGCATTTTCATTCTGTCTGATGAGAACTGTCTTCCCATCTTTCCCTGATGCTGGCCAGAGTTTAATTGCATATTTTCTCATTGGTTTCCTACAGAGACTTGTAGGATCATGGCACCTGATGGATTTCTCCCCATCCTTCCTTCTCTTGCTAATAATGTTTAAATCTCTTCTCAGTCAAAGGTGACAGAAGGGCAAAATTTTGAACAGAACTACGTTCGTGCCACCTTTGTGAAAACAGGCAGATGGGTAGGAGAGAAAACACCTGTAAGCATCCTTACTAAAGTAAAGACTGTAAAGTGCCTCATTTGAGAATCTAGGTGGGATGGACACCTTGTAGGCGCTGCTACTGTGGGAGAAGCTTCACTTGGTGCTTTTACTTCTTTAGATATGGAAGTCAGTCAATTGGGGCACAAGTCTCTAGGAATCCAGGGTTCACTGGTGCTCAAAATTACTTGTACAAATTCTTTTGTGTTGAAAGACTTCTGCGTGTAGCTAGCTTAAAAAAAAAAAACACATAGTCCACAGCCATGACACTGCTTCCTTTTAGAAAAGGCTGTCAGTGTGTCAACATCATATGCTGTAAATGTAGTCTGATCTCTGAGATTATTCATGTACTACTTAATGAAACATCTAAATTTACCCCTTTAATCAGAAGTTCTCAAAGCACTTTGCATATGTTAGGAAGTGGCTCCCCATGGATGAGGGAAAACTTTCATTCTCATTTTACAGAGGAGAATTGTGTGGCTTGCAGGTGAAATGATTTGCTCAGTGTTACACAAAAGGCTAGGAAAAGATGTCCAGCCCTGAAGACACATTAGGAGCATGCAGTGGCCACAGGGTTGTTTGGCCAGTGTGCATCTGTTGTCTTGCTGCCCCATACTGTGGCCTGGTCCCACCTGTTCGTTTGAATGGTACCATCTCCAAGCCGGTATGCATTTTAAAGCTCTGGCCTCGGTAGTCTTTGCTGATGGAGAGGAGAGAACTGGTAAGTCATATACAACTAGCTTGTTTTATGGATAGCTGTCACACTTGAGCAAGATACACGAAGACTCTAGCACACCAAAGGCCAGCATGGTTAAGGCATGCAGATTTTAGTAGCCATTAGCACACAAAAGAGAGATGTAGCTAGCAGCATATTCAGCAAACTGTGAGTCAGTGTCACAGTTCTGCCCCTTCAACAGCAGTGCTCATTCCTGCAATTGCAGCAAGTGGCATTTGGCTTATACCTGTTGAATGGTAAACCTCATGTGACCAAATTTCATTTGTGCATTATTTACATGTTTATTCAGTGTTTGTTCTTTACACGAGAACTGCACAGCACTGTACAATCCTGTTGCATCACACACAAGTTAAATACCTCTCAAAGAGTCAACTAATTAAACCACCACACTCACATCTGTAATAGGCAGGGAAATACTGAGATGAACTTTTGCTTTCAGCAAGGTGGCCAGTATAGAGGGACTATGGAAGCTGCTACAATAAATCACAGCCATAATATCTGAAAAATCGCATATGCATTTTTAAATGCAGATTTATTTATTATGTACTTCTTTGGACAATGAAAATTTAACAAAAGGTTTGCTTTCTAAATAATTTTCTGACTTTGGAATTCTGTAACAAGCTTGTGAATTTGTCCTGCAAACTGTGCGTGTGAACTGGTTACACTGGACAGAAAACTGAGGAAAAACTGATGAAGTAAAAGTGGCAAAGGTCTGTTTTTGTTTGTTTGTTTGTTTTGCTTGTTTGCTTTTTTTTCTTCATTGTTGAAGCTCTTCATATTTTGAGCCTGTTTGGTAAAACTGGCAGTGGATAGAGAGATTCCATTTTCTCTACACCTGACCTAGTGTACCTTCCAAAAGAAATTTGTGATCTCTGAGCCTTGAAATGACGAATATCACAGGAGTGCAAAATCCCCCAAAGACACATTTGGAGCTTTGCAAGAATTAATATTTAAAATGATCAAACACCCAATGTTCTCAGATTTCCTGGCAGTTGCAGGCAAAAAAAATATATTAGCCTATAGCAACTAACAATCCTAGCCGAGGCATGTTTGCCCCCTTTCCAGACCCTTGTAGAGTCCAGAGCTTTGTGAAAATAGGATGAATCATTAATGACAATGGACTTTTTAGCTGAAGTGACTTTCCAAGACGTTGGAGCTCTAGCTGCAAACCCGTCCAGAATCAGACAGGCCTACAATCCTCTGTTTGCATATTTTTTTGCATATTTCCCAAGGTTTTTTTTTTTTTTTTTTTTGTGTGAGATTTAGGTGGAACCACTTCCTTTCACTCCAGCTCTGTTAATACTGGCCATCCATGCAGGGTGTGACGTGACTGCACTCAGAAAGTGGGACAGTGAGGAAATCTGGACTGGATGTAGGTACTCTTCAAGAGTTTGTGTTGTAATGGAGCTTATGTCTCACCTCAGGCCAGGACATATCGAGCGTTCCTGGGAGTCTCGGGAGCTTGGCAATCCCAAACACAAGGATGGATAAGGTGTAGATGATTGCAGCCCTGGATGATAGATGATCGTTACCATTCCCTTGACCTAAAAGCTAAAATTTGCCATGTCTATTATAGGCAGGAGGTGGTCTGAATACGTCTCCTAGTGGTTAAAAGCAGCCATGACATGTTTTGTATGAGCTTTGCTAGAGTTTTGAAGCTTTTAGTAAAGTGGATGAGTAACGCTTCCCGTTCCCTAGAATTACCCATCGTAATCTTTCTTCCTTTTTTAGATTGGATTTTTCATCTTCTCTAGAACGCTTGGACTTTCTCTAGAATAAGAAGGATGACAACTGTGAGAAAAAGTATGCAAACACAGAAAGATGGATAGTGCCCTAACTTCTAGCCATCACAGGATATTTTAGGCAAGTCATTTAGCCTTTTCCTATCTGTCTCCCCATTTGCTCACTACCGTCAATGTCGCATGTTGGAATTTCAGTCACAAAAAATAAAAAAATAAAAAAATCCCATTGTGACTGAAGCAATAAGAATCTGAAATGAAAAGGTAATCCTGCTCCAAATTGCTTCTGAGGTGTATGACAAGAAACAACAGATGGATGCAGTCACTGCGTGAAGCAACACCGATCACTGTGATAGGCAGGCAGCGCAGGATATAAGCTGTTGCTAAGGCTTCTGTATTGTGGCAAAAAAAAATTAATGAAGGATTTGAGAAGAGCTAATGAAAGAGCTCTGTAAATATTTTTGTTAAGCCCAGAGCATGAGAGAAAGCATGAAATTGATTGTTTGAACATCTAACAGTAACTAAGTTGTGTAGTATGATACCCATGAATTCATAATGAAGGTGATGAAGGTTAATTCATGAGCATGTCTAAGTGTGTTTAAATACCACTGAACAGTGGAATATTGTTAAGTTAATCATTCCGGGGAAAAGTCTTAGAGTCATTTTAAAGAAAGGTAGTGTGATTTTAGGCGATGAGTGAAGAAATTGGAAGCTGCTAGGCCATAACCTTCTGGTACGAGCGGAGGAGGTTATTAACATGAAAACTGCTAAAGGGATTTTCTAGCAATTGCAGACTCTGCCATATCATATTGGGTTCTAATCTCATTTGCAGTGGCTAAAATACTGGTTGTGGTTGCTCTGACTTCAGTGCTAGTACGTGGGTTTATTTCAGGAAGTGAGACATTTCACTTAGGGTGAGAGAGCTACTTGTGTGTTGGGATAAAAGAACTAATATAAATAGCAAGACTTACAGTCAGCATACTACTGTCAAAGAAGTTAGCCTATCTCAGCACAAGTGATGAAGTTATGATGGTGTCATACCTAAGACCAACATTTCTCTTAAACACGTCTCAGTGATAAATAAAATTTGATTTTAAAACTATTATCTGGAAAATAAAATAACTTTTAAAAGACCCTAACATTTAATCCCACAAAGCTCCTTGGAGTAAATTCCTGATGTAGCCCACTGACCCTGAATACTTTTGGTCTGCTGTCTGCAGTGGAGATACAACTGGGAGGACCATCGTGAAAAAGACTTTGTATGAAGTCACGGATATTCATGACATGCAACAGCAGCTAAGATGTCTTTCCTGAAACACAGATCCCCTACTTTTGTATCCTTTTGAATTGCTGCAAAGATTTATATATTTTTTTAACTTACAAGATTTTCTCTGTCCTAATTTTAAGAGCTGAATTTTAGATTGTCAAATCTGATCTTTTCAAGAAGCCTTTAGAAAGATATTTCTAGTGTGATTTATGCAAGATAATTCAGTCTGGAGCAAATGTGACCCCTCCGTGCCCTATTCCTGCCTAGACAAAAGCAGTTGCCTGCAGCTGTGTCCATCTCACCCTCAAAGGATTTTTAAAATGCCACTTGATGTGCTGAATGTATTTGAACGAATATTTTCTGTCATTACCAATTGAAATAACTCCTGCCATCTCCTCATGACCTTCAGAGCTGGAACCCCATAGAAGAACAGCATTCTTCCCCTTTAGGACAATTAGAAGTCTGATCTCCCTGTACCAAAAAGGAAGTTTATGACATGGGAAATATCTCCTTGTTCTTGAAGAGAGGTCGTTGGTTAGATCTGTGTAGACATTATAGGGAACTAGTTTAACAAGTCCTAGGCTCTAGTTTCGGGCTGGCTCAGACATGAGCTCACTCTGTGGCTGTTGGGGTATTTCATCCAGTCCAAATTTTCTGAGTCTCTGTGAAACCTGAACAGGATTGTTAAGTCGCAGATTGTTAAGTCACAGTTTTTTTTTTTTTTTTTCCCAGAAAATATGGAACTAGGTCTAGCAAGAGTTAAATGGCAGTGGACAAAAGAAGTTGGGGTTTTCTCAGCTAGAAGATACTGCAATAAGAAGGAAGATAAAAGGAGTAGTTTGTGGTAGGGGAAATCCTGTTCTCAGTTGTAGGAAACAGTTTACTCCATGTACGCCCTTTGGAGAAGACAGGACTTTGATTTCAGTTACTACACGTGCTGGCACGGAACAAATAAGTATAGCTTTTCTTTCTCTGTTATCAGCAGTACTAGGGAAGTCCACACTTCACCAGCATTTTATCTAACTTCTGTTTTTCAGAAAAAGGGTAAGTAATTTACCTCCAAGCTTCCTCAGAGATATCTTTGGTTGCCAAGAAGCTGTGATGGCCATACACCTCCAGTTTATACTGAGTACAGCTGCAGTTTGAAAGACAGCATTTTGGAAAATTTTGCTTAGGTACTTCAAACTTAACACATAAAAACATAAACAAAATCAGTAGCTGCTTTGGAAATTCTTTGCCTCCATTTAGGATGTGCTTACATTCCAGTGAAAGAAAGAAAGAAGAAAGTACACTCCTAATTTGTGCAAAGATGAAGATAAGTCAGCTGGGGTTTTAATAGAGGAAAGGGGCTAGGTTTTTTACTCAAATTTCCCTTTGAAGTTTTTATTTACTACTAGCAGAGGTTAAAAGCCTCAGCTACCATACTCATGGCAGCCCAAGTTAAGAATACACTTTTTTTGCCCCCAGAACTAACAAATTTTGAGTCGTCTTAGTTTTGAAATGGCTGCTTCTTATGTGCTCTTTCATGGGTACGTTTATGAGTTAATGCTTGCACAAAGCTTGTAAAAAGGAAGTCCTCATTTATTAAATCTGAAGATCAGGAGTTGCGTAAAATAGAACAGAGGTAATCACCTCTGTACATCTGGCCCAGCCTCTTACCTGTCCCGTTCATGATGTTTGTTTGCTTTGAACAGATGGAGCAAGGTAAATAAGCTGGTTAAAAATAAATCTTGTGGTGCTATTGTACATACCTGCTTTTTCTGCACAGAAGATGAAACAAAGACGACGATAGCTGAGGTCCTGAATGTCGAGACATGATACAGTTCATCTGCAGCCAACATTGTTTGCCTGACAGAGATGAAAGCAGTGCACTGATTTTCCCCATGTGATCTTACAGAGGTGAGTCATGGCAAACAGCGATGCAGATACACGTATTTTATTTATAAACTTGAGGATAACAGCATTACTATTCATCATATGGAAAATGCTGCTGGTACTCAACACTGATGGGCGGGCAGGAAAGGGAAATCCAGCTTGTTATTTTTAGTATGCCAGAACTATAAACTTTGGACTAATCCTTCAGGCAGAGTCATTTGCTAGTCTTAGTAACTTGTTAGCAGTTAAAAATAGGTGAAAAAATGTTATGTAATTTAGCTTTTTGTTAATCATTCCTACAATGGTATAAGTACAGAATGCACAGATGACATCAAGTGTGATTCTTTTTTCCCCTCAGAAGTGTGATTCTTTTTTCCCCTCAGTTGCAATTGGAAAGATGCAGATGTGCAAATGCTTCTTGAGAAATTTGCAGCTTCCTATCTGTATCTATTAGTTATTCTTGTATCTCTGTACTCTTATTAGAACAATTAAGCTGAGGTTTATCACATCTGTCCTCAGGTACTAAGTGAAGTATCTAAGCTGAAATTCACCCTAAGCTCCCTCTGTTCTCAGTGACGTCCTCAGCCCACTGTCAGTTTGAATCCTGGTCTCCATCTGTGAAGTTGCTCCACAGCTGTTACGAGCAAGAGGTACAATTTCCCTAAAAACTGATCAGCAGTATCTAAAATCCTGAAGCATGACAGGCTGGAGGGAAAGGACTTGCTTTGGTCTGCTAACACATAAAGTTAATGGCAGTAACACTCAGAAATTAAATTGCTTGTGGAACATCCTTAATAGTCAGCAGCTTCTGCAGAGTTGGTTACTTAGGGGTAGTCCTGTGAAACAACTTCTGGTTACAGAGCTATGATTGTTTCTCATAGTACATTTGCCCATTTCACTACTTAGTCAAAAGCAGACCACACCACCTTTGTTTACAGTTTCATGGTCTGCATCCAGGATGTTTGCACACACTTACAAAGACAGGTTCCTTCCAGCAGGACCTTGCATGCCTACAGTGTGTCACAAACAGCTGTGATATTAAATAAATCAGTAATAACATAGCATTTTCCCTCTCTTCCCCAGGAGAAGTCATGGTTCCACCCAAGCTCTTTTTATCAACTCACCTCCTGTTTTTTTCCTATTCTTTATGTGCAGCTAGTGCTGGTATATGTTGTGAGCTGGGGTGGCTAGATTTGATGTTGCAAATCTAGTGTGACATACTTCGCTTGGCATTACTAGTTCCAGCTGCCATCTGGGCCTGTAACTGTGTTTGGCAGCTGCTAACTTTCTGGAGCTTTGCTTCTGTTTGATCTGCAAGTGCCCATTTTTGAAACATCCAAAGCAGGTTTTATCAACACATGCAAGATAAAAGCTTCAGCACTACCGTACTAACTTCCACAGTACTCACGAGTAACTATGTGCAGTCTTTTCCCAAGCTTGTACTTTCCTTATTCCTTCCATCCTCAGTGCTGCCAGAATTTTTTCCCTCCTTCTGGAAAAAAGTGGACACTAGTGAGAGCAGAGGATTAAAACATAACAAAGGAAATATATGCAGTAGAGGGAGATAACAATGACTACTGCTCACCTTTGTGTGTGAAACCAGTCCCTTCAGTTTGGAATAAATAACTCCAGTTTGCCATCATCTAGTAGTGCCTTAATGCTGTTTTTTCCTTGTTTTTCTTAACCCTGTTGAGAAATAGAGTCTCAGTTGCATATATGTATCACGCTTGTATTTACGCATTCAGAAGACCAGCAATGAGAGCAAAGATCTGAAATTGATAACTGAAAGTTTTATCATTGTTTCTTAATACCAATAAATGATTTGAGTGACGTTAAATGATTTAAGTAACCTAACTACAAATAGAAAATGCTCTCCAAGTGTTGTTTCAGGATTTTCATACAAGGGCATATTCTGATACCCTTATGCACTTGAATGAATCCCATCATGAATTCCATAGTGTTGTTCATGTGCTTTAAGTGCTCAGGGCATGGCTGCAATTGCCTGCAAAATTCAATACCTGCTGTGGTGGGTTTGACCTCAGCTGGCGGTCAGACTCCCACCCAGCCGGTCTCTTATTCCCCCTCCTCAACAGGACAATAGGAGAAAAATAAGACAGAAAAGTTTGTGGGTTGAGATAAAGACAGGGAGATCACTTACCAATTATCATCATGGACAAAACAGACTCAACTTGGAGATTATTAATTTAAATTATTGCCAATTAAAAATAGAGTAGGATGGTGAGAAACAGAACTAAAAACACCCTCCCTCCACACCTCACAGCTGCCGTGCAGTGTTTTTACCTTTCCTCCTAAAATGTTACCACAGAGGTGCAAGCAGCAGCGCTGATGGCCTCAGCTCTGGCCTGCAGTGGAGGTGTTTTGGAGATGGCTGGAACTGGCTCTGTACGACATGGGGGCAGCCCCTGGTCTCTTCTCATGGAGGCCACCCTGCAGCTGCCCTGCTACCAAAACTTGGACGTGGACACCCAATACACCTGCTTTTAGAAAGAGAAGAATCAGAGGAAAAATCAAGTTTGAAGGGATCTCTGAAGGTCTCCAGCCCAATCCCCTGCTCAAAGCAGGGCTAACATGGAAATTAGATTAGGTTGCCCAGGAATGGGAATTTCACAACCTCTCTTTCTCAATTAAAAGGAAGAAAAACTGGACCAGTAGATGATTGCAAGAGTGGAAACTAGAGCCTAGTTTGCAATTCAGACTTAGCCGTTACTGAGAGTGGCTAAGTGCCATGAAATTAGAGCTGTGTTTGAAGAGAAATCAGTATTGACATCCACACAGTTTGCAGTGGAAAGTGTTCACGTTGACAGCAGTCATCCTTACAGCTATCATTAACTGCTTCCATTCTGCCTTGGGGCAGAATGGGCAATGAGGGTGAGGAAAGGTGGAGAGCAAATGTTCCCTAAGGCAAAGACTAGGAGCTTATACTGCATTTAGTAGTCTGGATTCAGATGGCTTTAGGTACCGCTAGCATGCAAGTACTAATGACTTCTGCAGGAATCATTTTGAGCTCTGTTGTAGAAGGTAAGGGTCCTGCGTTAGGCAGAGTCAATGAGGTGTAACTGAAAAAAGCAATGACCTCAGCCTCCTTCCTGACCTGTATCTTTTATACAAACCTTGCATGCTCCCCTGCTGCAAATCAGAAAATGTCTTGCAATGTGACAAAAGGAAAAAAAAAAAAGATTAATTGGCTATTTCCGTGAATCTTTTGAGTGGTGCTATAGGGTGCAAGCAATATTAACAAATATGCTAAGCGCTGGAAATAGAGGATACCTATAAAAACCCTGGTTTTCAGGTACAGGGTTACCATCATTGCAAGCAATCTGAATACTGTCATCCTAAAGAGTGAGGACAGATGGCTGGCTGGGACTTTGTGCCTCCTGGCATGGGAAACAGGATGAATAGAGGAAGCAGAAGATCTGGGCTAGAAAACTCAGTGGAAAGTCATGAAGATCTGGGTTTGCTCTTTGTGCCTTGAACAGAATGGAAAAGTAGAAATCAGTAGCTGTTGCTCAGGCAGTGGCCATCTCTGAATCTTCATCTTACATACCTTCTCCCTTTTCCTTCCCGGCAGCTGGAGGGGTAAGCACAGCTTTTCAGAGCTCTGTCATATGCTGCAGAGGTAGCCAGAGCCATGGATGTTTTGTTATCAGAAAGTTGGCTGTGTGTCTGGAGCTGGCTTTGCTGTCTGAAATGAGACTGGTAGTGAAAGATAATAAGGGGAAAACATTGCCTGATGATATGAGTGAGATGTGGTTAGAATTAATATGAAAACAAGGCTGCAAATTCTGCATATTTATGCAATCACTTGTCTGGAGGATGTAGATGTTGTATTTAAGTTCTGGTATTTATTTTAACTTAGCAGAACTGAACACCATCTGTACTCAGAGAATAAAGACAAAACAAGCCCATGTTGCTTGGCTGTTGGTTCTGTAAGCTCTTCAGAGAAGACACTATGCCATAGGTCTGTAGGACACTTAGCATCAAGGGTGTTTCAAGCTCCCTAGCGTATCTAGGTGTTAGCAAAAATAAAGCAGAATACAAAAACATTGCATGGGGGATCCAACAGCTGGCTCAGTGCTGAATCACAGATTCTGCTTAGTGCCAAAGCTTTTGTGCTGTCTATTGGCTTGGCTGTTGTTATTTCACAAGATTTAGATAGGTTGGGATCACTTGGAAACTCAAATTGAGGGCTGCTTTCTCTGAAACAATTTACTGCTTTTAAAAGATCTAATTTTAAAATGAATGCAGCTTTTATAACATATTGTAAATATACATTGCAGCACTGTGCCCTGCAGCACTCTTCTAGTCATTGCTTTATTAATAGCCTCTTTGATTCCTCCCTGGTTAACTCAGATTGGTCTTGTTACAGTAACTCTAAAGACTTCCATATTGAGATTCAGGATTTGCTTCAGTTCAAGAGACTGAACGTTTCTGGACAGAAGTAAATAAATTACCTTCTTTCCTTTTGAAGTCTTTATCATAATTACATGATTTGCAGGGGTAATCATGCATGTCATTATGAAGAGGTGATTGTATCTTGTTCAAGTCAGTCAACTCTATACTGGTGCTGCAGTCTATTGGCAGCAAATCACCGTAAGACAGCTTCTGTGAAAAAGAATCTTGTT
Organism: Anseranas semipalmata; assembly: GCA_013399115.1. Taxonomy (NCBI): domain Eukaryota; kingdom Metazoa; phylum Chordata; class Aves; order Anseriformes; family Anseranatidae; genus Anseranas; species Anseranas semipalmata. The sequence continues at coordinate 422,295 of VXAA01001152.1, read as the reverse complement.
AAATCCAGGAGAAAACCCAGGGAAATATGAATCAAAGAATAGACTTGGCAGGAAAATCTGTTCATAGATTCATTTATGAACTCCACCAATATGCTTTCTCAATTAAACAATGCTGCTTTCTTACAACTATAGCCATGGAAAGACAGGAAAGACGCAACCAATTTAGTTGAACCAGCTTTTCCTAGAAGCATGTACTCTGTTCATTAAAGACATATGGATTCTATCAGTGTATGTTCAACTTCTGGATCTATGATCAACTTGCACAACCTGAAGAAAGGCCCGAAAGGGAATGCCTCACATGGTACTGCCACACGGCCTATTCCTAGCATGCTTTAAAAATAACGTCTCTTTTGGTGCAATACGAGACACTGCAGAATGATATATTTCACAATTTATATTAACGTCTCTTCCAGCCATGTTGTTTGGAGAAGGGGCCAAAATGCAATCTGCTGAAAGATGTAAACCAGCTTTCCTTTAAAACAATGGCACAACTTTAACAAAGAAATACCAGAAAGCAATTAGTTATTGCTGTTGTGCTATTATCCACGTGCCTTGGACCAGCGCCCTGCTCTGCAGGATAGCTGTACTACACTCAGGGAAATGCCTCCTACCCTGAGGCATTTACAGCCTAAGGTTGCAATGCTATAATGAGTTGTGTGGGCTTGATCCTAAAGAAGAAACTGAAAGCTGAAGGCTTAATTTTAAAAAAAGATGCAGCAAGTGAGCTTACCAATACTTAAAACATATAGATGAGAACAAAACTAATAAGAAAGTAGTTTAAGCCTTCAGTTTGCATAACCTGAGAATTCAAAAGAAGTCTGGATCTTTTAGCCAGGACTTAAAAATACTGTCCTCTGTGGAAGTACTACTAAATCAGTTTGTAACTCTAGCTTGAAGTATATCTACTTTTAGTTTTTCATACAAATGTGATTAATACAAGCTCTCAAAATTCTCTATATTTTTATACTGCATAATTCAGTAGGTGAGTGGCTTTGGTGACAGTATTACAAAAGCTATGACCAGTGTTTTCTCAGTCACTGCTTCTCTTATGAGGAAGTTTTCCCAAATCACATGACAATCCCTTTTCCAGTCCAGAATTCCATAATTGCTTTTGCATTCACAATGACTCTTGATAAAATAAAAAACCCCTCTTTTTCTGATAATTGTCATGAATACTCCTGTAACATTATTATAATACTTGCCAGTGACCAAAGTGGGGTCCTGACATTGGATGTGTTGTACAAACACAGAAAACTGACAGCCACTCTTCAGAAGGAACGTCTAAAGCTAATGGAGGAAGGCAAAGTTGTCATAAGCAGTTTGCTCTGACACTTGATAATTGGATGTAAGGTTCATCTGTGTGGACTATGACTTCTTCTATAATTTTCAGTCATTTCCATTTATGTCAGGTCATATTACTTCATCAAGTAGAAATATTGTATTTACGTGGTTTTCTGCTCTGAAAAGATTTGAGGTACATCAACACTGAAAAATTCACCAAACACCAAAGAAAGACAAATTGAAATAAGGAAAGACAGCATTGCATTCATCTGTGCCAGGAACGAAAGCCTAATACCTTTGATGAATAATTCACCTCTGTAGACATTCTCTCTGCTCTTTAACTAACAGGATACCCTACAGAAAACTGAAATTGCTATCATGGAGGAATAAACAAGAACCATAGAAAATAAGACAGTGGGAACACACTGTCAGGTAAGTTTACCAACCCCTAATTTGGCAGTTCTGTTCTTTTCATATCAGGAAAAATGTGACGTGGAAAACAAGCACAGACCATTGGGCAGTGTTTGTACTACTGTAATTTTTCTTTGCGTAGTCAACTATGCACAGAATCCTCCTTGCTCTTGGGGCAGTGCAGGCTGCCTGTTCTCACGTTAGAAGTTGCCATGTGATGTCGCCATGCAAATCAGGGATTTTGAGGCAGTAAACTGGAGTTAATTATTTACAAGAAGTTACGTTCTGTCCAGTTTCAGTCACACACAATACAGCTATGTGTCTAATTGCTATATTTGACGTGTCAGGCAATATTTAAATATAGTTTTTTTACAGTGATATAGAAGTACACCTAAAAGTACCTGATATGTTTAGCTATGCAAATGTTTGAACTTTGTTCTCCCTCTGCTGCACTTCTAAATCTCTAAGGACCCTTGGATGCAAATAAAGCAATATGGGCTTAATTAATTATAGAATCAAAGACAAATGTAGTTTAGAAGGGACCTTTGGAAGTCACTAGTCCAACTCTTTGCTCGAAACAGTGGTAACTTCAAACTTAGATCAGGTTGCTCTGCTCTTTATCCAGCCCAGTTTCAAAAATCTCTAAAGAAGATTACACTGCCTCCCTGGGGAACCTGGTGTATTGTTTGATCTCTCTAATGGTGAAAACATTTTTCCTTACATTCAAGCAGAATATCTTGCTGCAACTTTTGACGGTTGCGTCTCATCCTCTCACTGTTTGCCTCTTGACAAGTCTGTGTCATTCTTCTGTTTAACCCCTTTTCAGGCAGATTGCAATAAAAGCTTTCCTTAGCCTTCTTTTCTGGCAGCTCCGCCCTTCAGTCCACCAGCCTCTGCCTCCATAGTGGCATCCACAAACTTGCTGAGGATGCCTTTCATCCCATGGTCCATGCTAGTGATGAAGATGCTAAATATTATTAGCCCCACTATCAAACATTGAGGAATGCCACTCACAACCAGTTAGATTTCAAACTGTTCACCACAGCCCTTTGAACTCAATGGTCCAGTCAATTTTCAACCACCTTGTGGTCTACCTATCTAGTCCGTATCTTCCCAGCGTGGCTGCAAGGGTCCTATGGGAGACTGTGTCAAGGCCTTGCAAGAAGGTAAACGACATCCATTTCTCCCACCTCCTCCACAAAGTTGGCCATCAAGGAAAGGCAATCAGGTCGGTAAAGCATGATCGCGCTTGGAAAACCCACGGTACCACTTGTAGGCACCTTCCATCCCCACTGTGCTGAGAAATGGCTTTCATAAGGCTGTGCTCCACAGTGCTGCTTTGCTTGCCAGTGAACCAGGAAAACCAGCATGAAATGCTGTCAAGTTAGAGTGGTCTCATGTTATACATAACCATATTGGCTAATGCCTATAGATTATCTTCTTTTTGTATTTCCATCGGGCTGCTGTAAAGGATACTCACTGTGTGCTGCCTTATTGTGGTTTCTTCCTGACACATTTTTTATCTGGAGATAAACTGAGGTCACCTGGAAACTAGTTATTTTATATGGAAAATACAACTGCTTGGTATTCTGGTTGGATCCAAACCTGGATTAATCTTCTGTAACAACCTTGTAATGTGAATATTTAAAAATGAACAATGTTATCATACTTAAACAGTACCCAAGCTTAGAGAAGATTTGTTTATGCATAACAGAGTTAATTTTATCTATATATGCTGTTTTTTCATAATGGGAGAGATGCAGGGGCAGCTACAAAAAGATCAAGGAGGAAAGTGTTTGGCTTTTAATATGTATTTCACTAAGTTAACATTAATTACTGGTGAAGAAGTTTACTATATTGTGCTTTTGTCAAGCTATAAACTGCTGATAGACCTGCTCTTAACAAAGTGAAGCATCCCAAGAGGTTCTTTAGATTTCAGTGACAGAAACAAGTTTCCTTTATTTACAAAAAAAGCAGTTCATAGTTATTAATTATGATATCTGTATTTATGTATTTTAAGGTTTCTTAGGTTGATGTATACAAGAAGTTAGTACACAAAAACAACTCTACCTGAAGTTTTACTTTTTGTACCTGACTTTTTTTCTCTCTGCACTAATTGACCTCTCCTCTCTCTTGTCCCACCACTTCAATAATTCTGAATCTGCACTTCTTTAACAGCACTGCAGTAAAATGACAAATGTTATGAAGTCTTAATGATACTATAAAAAAAAGTTGTAAAACTACCAAACTCCCATTGGCTGCCTGAGATTGTGCCAGATGGCAAATAACTGGAACAATAAATGTCATGTTAAGCAAATCAGATTTGAGGGACATGTTATACATCCCACATAAATAAAACACTGCTAAAACTGACCCTATAGTAATTAGATTCAGGAAGAAGCTCTACTGCAGCCTCAGGAAAATCGCACAATATCTGCAAAGCAAAATGTTTCTAATATTCAGAGCACTCACGTTAGTCTGGTTCTTTTGCCAGGACCTGACAGCTTAGTGTTGCTACATGTGATAAAGCTCAGGTTTTTTTTTCCTCCAAAGACTTTCAACAGATTTTTTTGACCGGAAAGCTGAAACTATGGCCAGTCTACTTAGCAGGAATGATGGGGAATAAATGTTGCGTTGACACCCAAAGCTATTTTCTTGGTGATCAGTTATCCTGTCACATAAAAAATTATTCGTGTTGAATCGAAAGGTCACTGATTGTACAACTGGCTGAGGATTTTCCCTATGGGGTTGACTGGAATTCTAACATTTTGTTTCCTTTATATAAAGAATTTTTAACCTTCTTGCTGTGTTTGTACACAGAGAGTCACCGAGGATGACAGAATCATCCAGGCTAGAAGGGACCTCAGGAGGTCTCTAGTCCAAACTCCTGCTCAAAGCAGGGTCAGCTGTCAGGTCAGATCCATTTGCTCATGGCTTTATTCAGTCTCTTCTTGAAAATCTCCAAAGATGGACATGGCACATCTCTAGGCCCCTGTTCCAGTACTTAACTATTCTCAGAATGAAACATATTTTCCTCAGATACATTCAGTACTGTTTCAGTTTACGACCATTGTTGCTCCATCTCCTGTTGTGCACCTCGGTTAAGAGCTTGGCTATGTCCTGTTGATGACCTCCCTGGAGGTACTGGGGCTGCTATTAGGTCCCCCCGAAGCCATCTCTTCTCTAGCCCTGTTCCCTCAACTTCTCACAGGGCAAGTGCTCCAGCCCTGACCATCATGGCAGCTCTCCACTGAATTTGTTTCAGTTTATCAATGTCTTTATACCAGTCTCGCATAGTGTTATCCTACAGTCCTTTGCAGAAGTTTTTATCCAGTTGTGGGATTACAGTGGTGCTAAGGAGACATCATTCTCCTCATTAGCACCCTCTCCCCTAGTGGGGCACAAACACCAGGTCACACAACATTGCTGCACACGTGTGGTTATGGCACCCTTCTCTCCATCCCATATCCTACCCTCATTCACAATGTGGCTTGATCTACCTTTGTGGTTCAAAGGAGAAGACAGACATTAAGGTAATTAATTACAACCATAATAAAAGCTGAAGAGTATTCTGTATGTAGCACATTAAATTAATCGGATATTTTTTCAGGTTAGAAGACTATTATTGACAGTTCTGGAATACGTCTGTACTGCACACTGTAGTGGCGTGTAGAGGTACTACCTCAGGTACCGTAAGAGCCTTCCCAGGGTACGATGGTAGACCTCAATGTTCCTATTTTTAGCTTATTCAGAGGGGGTGGAGAAGCACTGCAAAGCCCTTCAGCACATGTGGACAAATCACAAGGATGTGAGTGTTAAGGGGTGCGTTTACCTGCGAACTGGGGGTAGCTTTTCATAGCTTCAGGACTGCGAAGAAATAGCAGCGGGTAGCCGATGTCTTCAGTACGTGGGCAGGTACAATCAGTGGAGAATACAAATCCCATTTGGTGATTCTTTGTAAAATCTGGGCTTGTGCTGGCATTTTTCTGCAATGTCAGTGAAACATATCAATGTACTGTTAGAGAAATGCATGGGAAATGATAGTTAATGTTGCAAAGAATTTGTATTCTTTTATACCATAAACAGTGATAGCACAAACCAGACAAAACAAGTAAAAAAGGAAAATGCAAATGGAACTGGTAATAGATGCTGAGATCCCCAAGCTGTCCTCCATCCCCTCCGATGCCTTTCTGCTGAATCTGGTGACCTTTCACAGAATAATATTGAGGTCAAAGTGATTGTACTCAGTTGGAGAATACCTAAGACAATAAAAAATTGCCAGAGTAGTTTTTGCAGCATTATTAAGAATGGGAATAAATATCTGAAACTCTGAGAGAGAAATTGTAAGACTTTGCAGGGCCCGTGTTTGAAAATAATAATTCAAGTTGCATAGTCAGCTACCAAGTGGTTGCCTGGTTGCTAATATCAGTGTAAATTTGCATTGTCTAGCAATGAAAGAAATGTTGTATCTGCCGATAAAGATCTTTCTCTGCACGTCCATGGAATTCTCCCGCTTTCCTTCTTTCAGAAGGAATAAAAAACCAAAATGCTGAAGTTGGAAAGAACATTACAAGCTGACATTCCTGAGTTTTGTTTAAAACAAATGCTTCCATCTAGGAAAGACCTTGTTAATAAGACTTGATTTTACAGCCAAAGGGTTTAAAATCTTGAGATGCTGTGTTTTTTCATGGACTTGTACACTGCAAAGAGTTAGTCTGATGCACTTTAGAGCAGCATACTTCATGCTGTACTTCCTGTCTTCTCCTTGGCTAAAGCACACAGTTCTTACCAGGCAGAATAAAGACTTCATATCTATGCAATCTGGCATAGCATGGACACAGTAACAAGTATTCCTGTGAGCCAGTTAGTGGAAGGAACAGTGGTTCGAGCTTCATTTCTCACCTGAAGAAAGCCATGCTGTGCAGCAATCTCAATTGTAAGTGAAAGGGAGGATATTGAACTGAGCAGCGTATGGATAAACCTGCAGAATACAAATGATGTCTGTACTCAGTTTCAAAAGGAAATTCCTGCAGTCTTTATATAAATCATGGTGAAACTCTGCAAATGTTCACGTACGAAGTCCTGAATTAGAAACTGTATGCTCCTTGTACAGCCTACGTATAATTCTCAGCATTAGTTGAAAATATGCACAAGCATGTATGAAAATCAGCACTAAAAAACCTATGCCCAATAATGATAACATTTTGTAACTCCTTAAGTCACTTACATGCTTTACAGCTCACAGTCCTAGAGCTTCTGGAGGGCAAGCTCCTTTCTCAGCTTCACCTCAGTGCTGTTACCAGGTGGTTGTGTCATATCCTTTGGGAACATAAAGGTTGAGGACTGAGCACTATGTTATGGGTAGCAAAGATGACACAAGACACATGCGTGGGAATATGCTACGATGCAGACACATTGAAGACACATTGGCTTTACTATTACATGGGTAGGATTCATTTGACTAAATATAGGTGTTCACAGTACAGCTGTCTGCAACCCAACACAGTCACGCTGAGCTCTCTTCAGGGGTGATGGAGAGCAAGTCAACCATGTCCATGCAGTTACAGCATGATTGTCAGACCGATCAGATTTGCAGTCACTTGATTTGAAAGAGGTGAAGGTGGAAGTCTTCCACCCGGAGATTTTGGAGATTTCAAATGTAAAGCAGAACACAGAAGATGGTATTATGTTACCCATGAGTATGGGATTTTGATGATGGCCTTCTTAATGCTAGAGACAGCTCAAGGCTTCTCATCTGATTGGGTATATTGGGTATATTTTATAAGCAAGATTGCATCAAAGAAACACATGACTTGTAAAATTGTTTTCTCCTCTTAATGGAGACAGGCTAGCTAAGCCATAAACACTATATTTGAAAGCTGAACTAGATTTCTATGCCAAGGGAATCTTTAATTATCCAGACATGGCCTTCAGGTCTGATACAGCCTTACCCATGTTGAGGATGTATCTATATCAGCAGTTTTTTCTTCAGATACTCTAAGCAGCTGAGTACCACATTAGATTGATAACAAACAAACAAACAGCTACTGGATTGGTACTCTGGCAAAAAGAAAACACATATTAATGCTCGTATTTCTTCCTCAGATGTCAATTTCTCTTAGGAAAAAAAATTGATTCAACTATGTGAATCTTTTTGTAGCACAGAGGGATTCTTTGTGTGAATTATTCTGTTTCTCACCAGTGATCCCATATACCTGGTTTCCCATTTCCAAAGTTCTTGAGATTTTATCAGAGATTCACATTGTTACCTTTTACCTTGTAGTTTATAATAACTTCTTGACCTCTACACTAATTACAAACAAGAACCATTCACTATTTATCACTGCAGAGAGCAGAGAAATCTGAAACTAATCATGATACGGACTAATTAGCTACAGGGTGACCTAGATTGCTAAATAGCCTTTGTTCATTTGCATGTTTCTTTTAATGTGGTCAAATACCAGGTCTCAGACATGGGTCAAAGAATGTAAGATGTAGGGCTGTCACTGTGGAAGTAATAACCCTAAGAAAACTGTACATGGTTGCAGTGGATAACCAATTAAACATTACACCCTATTTGAATGATTCGTAAATCAGTCTTTGACTGTTTTAATTAGGTGGAAATATCTATTAGAAGTAGCAAAGCGACTTACCACTGTACAGAAATTGTAAAGTTTATTCTAGGTGTTCCTAATTCAAAAAGAATATTGGAAAACTTTGAAAAGATTGAGAAAACATGCACAGAAGTGGTTAGGAAAGAAATCTAGTAAGTATACATGAGTTGTATAATTTCTTAAAAATAAGTCGAGACTAAGAATTGTTTTGAACTCTACATTTTCTCTGCAAGGAGAAATCTTTTTGTAGTAAAGAACCTGTTCAAACAGCAGACAAAGCTTAACATGATCTAGTGGCAAAAAGTTGAACTGAACGGTGAAACTAAAAATAAGATGACTTTTATCAGGGATTTTAATTAAACCCTATTTCAGGAACTCATGCATCAGTCAGAAGCTACAAATTTAATACAGGAATCACTCTCATTCTGTGTCCTGAGCTATACAAGCTAAACAAGATGATTTTAACAATGAATTTTAAGGCCATAAAATATTAACATAAATCTACAACCCCTTTGAAATAATGATCCCTAACTTCCAGGTTTTCAAGAATTTCCTTCTTTTAGTCAGTGCTATATAAACATACTTTCCTATATTCCACATTTGTGACTTCCCCTAAAAAAGTTGAGAACACAGGAGACCTGAACTGTAACAGAACAAAAATTCAGAGTACAAAATCCCAAAGAAGACCAGATCTTGCGTTTCTGATGTTCTTTGCACTTCTTTAAGTCTGTTCTGAACGCTGGACTGACAAACTTGTGAAACCCTGAAGCCATTTATATTGGGAATTTTTGTGTTTAAAATACGTGAAAACACCATAAAGAAGCTGGTGGCTGTGGTGAAGCTACCTCTTATACCTTCAGTTTCAAAGAAACTGCTCTCTACAGTTTCAGGTACCTCATGCTGTCATTGATAAAATGCACCAGTCCCAAAGGACACACATTTCTGTCAGTGAAGATCTACACCGAGCCACCATGTACAGTGTGACTCAGTGTCTATGCAGATTATGCAGCTCGAGAAGAAATCACGGAGTCCCCTTGCTCGTTCCTCTGCTGTGTGGGCAGCTCCAGCCGAGAACCCTGCTGCTCCTGAGGTGAACTCACCACGCCGCCTGCAATCGGCTCTGCGGTTACGGTTCGTCGAAACTATGACATGTTATATAAACGAGACTCTTATTTAATGGCAGCCGCATACCCCTGCTGAGTCACCCGGAGCAAACAAGAGGCGAATGGCACCGCTTATCAAGGCCATGGCTTCAGCCACCTCTCAGACGAACCAGCACCGGGCAGCCCTGAGGCACCTCTCTGGACCGTCAGCCCCGCCGAGAAACCGGCCCGTGGCCGCCCGGGAGAAAACAACGAGCTTCCCCTTGAGCCGGGGATCGACTTCCCCGGGAGCTCTCCCGGTGGGGCAGGGAGAGGAGGTGCGGAGACAGAAACCGGCGGCTGCCGCCGTGCGACGAGGCGGGCGCTACCTGAGGCGGGCGCTACCTCAGCTCGCCGTTACCTCATCCGAGCGGGCGGCAAGCGGCGACGCCCCGCCCCCTAGGCCTGCCGTGCCCCCCGCAGATAGCTCTGATTGGCCAAAGTCCTCAGAGCGACGGGAGGGAGAGCCAATCAAGAAGCGCGTTCCCGTGAGGGGAGAGGAGGGCTGCTGTGCGCGCAGAGCCCAGTGAGGGACTGGTGCCTCCCCGCCGAGCCCGGGCCAGCCCGCAGGGAGGGGCCGGGCAGCCCTGAGGGAAGGAGCCGCCGGAGCCAGCTGTCCCGGCCGCTCTGCTCCGCCGTGCCATGGAGGACGTGCTGCCCTCGGGCCTGCTGGAGGTCTGCCTGCTGGTCGGCGTGCCCAAGGAGCGGGTGAGGGCGCTCCTGCAGGTGGGAGGGGTCGGCGGGCTGAGGGAGAGCGGGGCGGGCGCCTCGGCTGCTCTGTGGGGCAGCCTGTCCGGCGGGTTTAATTCGTGTCTGAGCCGGGTCAGCTCCTCCCTGCCCCCCTTGGGCTTCTCTCCCCCCGTATGGACATGAGTAAAGCTGCTGGGTTGCCTCGTTGCTGTCGTCGGATGCAGCAGAAATGCTTGAAAAAATTGTTTTGACAAGGAGACCATCAACAGTAGGGATAATTCTGTAAAGATGTAAAGTAATTAGACTTTTTTGAAGGTCTGGGCTTAGGTGAAGAACACAAAGTAGCTTTATATAAGCTGGAACAGCAAAGTGCTTGAATAGCGCATATCCTTTGCAGGTTAATATCCCCTTTCCTATCTTCTGATGGAGGTAAAAGCTAGAAATAGGGGAATAAAGCCTGGCAACTTGTACCCTTAGGATAACATGAAGGTCTAAATTGCGGTATTGAGGTTAAGCTTGGAGTCATTAAGTGCTCCGAATTTGTTACAACCTGTTTGATTCAGATACAGCAGAAGTTGATAGCTTGGATTCTGCTTAGAATATTTGGTTTGTAATTTGTTCGTGACCTGCCACTGCACGTGTGAGTTAACAATTAAAATCCTCTTCCCGATTTTGCTTTGTTAAAACGTGCTGGTGGCTTCGCTAGACACTGTCCCGCTGTGGGAATGGCTGTGATGCTGGCACATGCTGAGAGCCCAGCTTTTGCTTCCACGGATCTCTGCTGTCTTTCCTGAACTAAAATTTGACCGCGCGCTCTAATAGCATTAGATAAAAAAGTCTTTGTTAAACATGCTGCTGCTTACTCACTCAGGAGATGGTTTTTGCTGATGTCAGCTTCTTAAGTGATATTGGCTAAACAGAGGTTCCAGTTCCAGGATCTCATTCATGTATACATTCAAATTGGGGAAGTAGTTGTGCCATAAATCTTACCACCAGACTTTTGAAAGCGGTGTGTATGTGCTGTTTTGGCATCTGCTTGAGCAGTAAACCTAGAATGGATGAATTTCTTTTTCATTTCAGTCCGCTGTAGTGCGCTCAGTGTGATGTCATTGCTTCCAAAAAACCTGTAGAACAATAAATAGGAAATTGGCTACAAAAAATGGAGCCATTCCATTGTTCTGATCACACCGCAGGTTTTGAATCCTCTTTTTGCTCAAAATACAAAATGCATGTCTGAAGGGAAGGTAGTCTCTATGGGTGTTAATATTACTATAGTAATGTCTTTTCAAGCTGTTACACCACAGGGATTTCAGTCACTGTCTTGGGGACGGTTGGAGTTGGACTTGATTATCCTTGTGGGTCCCTTCCAACTCGGGATATTCTATGATTCTGTGAAAGTTTGTAGGTTTATTCCACTTCCTTTTCCTTCTGCAGCACTATCTACGTGAGGAAATGGTGGGATATGTTTTGTGTAATTTCAGTGAATGCAGAAAGAAGAGACCTTATAGACAGGAATAAGAAAATTTTAACTGGAAGGTGCTGGGCCTCTGGTGATACTTACAGATGTAACAGCGTGGTAAAAATCTTGTTAGTGCTTCAAATCTCGGTCTTGAAAGTGTGTTTACGCATTGACTTTATTGCAATATGGAGTAATAAAGTCAATGAAGTCAGTGGGAGCGTGACATTTAAACCACTCCCAAAGCAGGAGAAGCTTTATGAGACTGCCCTGTTGCAGGTGGGGACTCCAGGAACAAAGATACAATTTTGCACCGAAGCTCCTGAAGCTGAAGTTTCTGGGCTGTCATTCATTAATTGTCATTATTGCCAAGATAATTGTCACTATAAGATTTCAATTTGAAGAGCTCAAAGACAACTAGTCAACTAGAGATGAAGTTTAGTGTTGGAAGTGTATATTTTCTAGGAATGAGATGTACCACAATGAAGATCATACAGCCCTGTTTCTCCCAAGTCAGTGTCGGCTATAAAGCTGGGTTTTGATGCAACAAGTGTGACATGCAGGCAGCCTGCGAGACATCTGGGATCTTCCCGCTGGCTCCATCGTTGGGTTCTACATCTACCATCACTATTAGTATTGCAGATGTTGCTCTTACAGTGGCTGCAGTGTGCTTTCTGCCATCCTAATGCAGACATAACCACTAAGCCATTTTTTTGCCTTTTTCTGTAGCTAGCAGGTGAAGGTACATGATGATTATTGCTATTATTATAACTCAGCACTCTTCAGGTCACATCTGGAATACTGTCCCAGCTTTGGGTACCTCAATACAGACAGCTGCTGGCAAACAGGAGGGTTGCCAGAAGAAGTGGTTTAAGTTATATGAGGGCTGGAAGACATGTGGGGACAATCTGCTTCTTAACGGATTTCTGAAACTCGGCTGGAAGAGACCCAGAGCAACCTGATCTAACTTCAAAGTTATCATTGCTTTGAGCAAAGGGTTGGGCTGGAACCTCCACAGGTCCCTTCCTCTAGGGGAAGGCTCATAACTTGCCCTGTCCAGTTCTTCCTCGAAGAAGCCAATTCTTTGGTGACATTTGAGATGGAATTTACTTCTTCAGTGACGGGAAGAGGAGAATGAGATCAAGGAGAGCTGAGAAATAGCTGAGAACACACAGCTGAGATAACATTCTGTTCTGTGATTTCAACAGTCTACTTCTTGTCTGTGTCTAAAATAGTGTGGTCATTATAAAAAAAAAAAAAAAGTCTCATCTGTGTCATTTGTGGCACCATTGTCCCAGGAGCATAATCGGTAAATAGTGATGGGTTAAAATCACTGACTTCAGGAATCTTGCAGAATTACAGGAAAGAGAAGGCACAAGTCTTTATGAGAAGCTAGGGATGCCGCAAGGGCATTTGATAGTGAAAAGCAACAGTCAGAAGAGAAGCATTCCAAAATGAAGAAGTGACAGTAGAAGCAGAGAATAAGAAATCTTCAAAGAATAGAAGAAACAAGTGACTATTGTTCTGTTGCTGCCTATTCACTCTCTCCAAACTGAGAGGGTAAGAAAGTATGACTTTGGCCATAGACATTAATAAGAGCTGATCTGAATGCTGACGACCGGGTCACTGGGTCAGCGATGGTGCTGACAAGGCTGTTCTGTGGAGAGGAAAAAAAAAAAAAAATTGGTGTCTAATGCCTCTCTTGTAGTCCAAGACATCAAGGCCCTGCCATGTTAGAAGCTGTTAACACTGAGAGGCCGTTAAATGGCTGGCTGTCATCCAGCACGTTGTAGCACAGAGATGCCTTCGGTGTAAGGCAGGGATTGCCTTGTCAAAGCAACCGCGTGTCAAAAGCTCTGCGGGGCAAATCTGCCAAGTTAAGATTGCTACTGTTGGAGCAGGCCTGTGTTTTCCTTGCATAACAGCCTCGGGGCTGAGCCTTAATTCTTAATTTCCTTCTGCAATGTTTAGCAGCATTTCTTTTTTTTTTGAGAGGGGGTCATGCTAGATTTATCTCTGTTCCCGGTTTCTTCGCTTGAAATGGTTGCCAGTTGCCAACTAAGAAAAATGACACTTGAAGTTCTTAGCTTGGCGGGATATGGCAGTCAGTACCCCAATTTGTAACGTGCTCTTTAAAGTCATTACTGCATCTTCTGAATATCTCAGTGGATACTTACCTGAACTTTTGACTCTTCCACTCTAATTCCTTTCTAGTTCAGACTTTGTTCTATGAAAGATTTTTTTTCTTCTTCTTCACTCTTTATTTTTATGGAAGTATTTTCTTTCAATTATACTATTATAGAATATAGTGGGGCTTAAGGTCCAGTAACAATCCAGTTCCTGTGATGCTTCAAATGTGAAGAAGGACTCATCTGCTAGAATGTATAAACGGAGACTTTCTGTTCCAAAACTTTGGCAGAGGAAGGTCGGTTTCAGTGAAGCAACAGAGCTTTGTATATTACAGCTATTTTAAACAGTGGGGAAAATAATGAGGCCAGCATTAGTACTCAAGGAATATTTTAACTCTCAGTGGTACTGTTGCATCATGTCTGAAGGTAAAAGTAAGAAGCTGCCTGGGTGCTTTGTCTATCTTTAAATCAGTTGGCAAAAAGTTGAACACGGAACAGCTTTTCAGCCACAGTGAGACTTGCCTTTCCTGTTTCCAAATATCCGTTGACTAAACAAAGCTTTCTCTTGCTGTTTTGGCCTTGCAGCAAGAATTAAAATTACAGCGAAGTAATTGAAAATGCAGCTACTCGTATCGACTACATGGCTAAGAATACAAACAGTGCTCCTAAGTACAAGGGAGTCTCCTTTTCCGATTACTTCTTCCACAGAGTTTCCAAAGCGAGACGGCAAGGACTCTCCGTGCAGTAGTACTTCACAGAGTTGCCTGCTATAAAATGTTGTAATTTCATACGTGATCTTGGGCTGTCTGCTCATCGTCACTATTCATCAGTATGTGTAAAAACTTCATGGCTTCATGTTTTACAGTATCTTAACATTGTCCGTTATAACAATGATTTTTTTTTTAATTACATTCTCAATTGCCTTATAAAGTTGTTTTGTGAAAGTGCCCCCTCCCCGCCTGATCTTATTTTGAGTTAAAACATAGCTTTCCATAAAATTGAACAAAGGCTTATCTAGGGAGTTCAGCTCTACTTCTGTTTTTGTTTTCATTTACTTGTTGCCTGGTTTCTCTTGCTACCATATAGTTTATGTTTAAACCATATAGTTTGTGTTTAGACATATAGCTTATGTTTAATCTTAATGCTTGGAAGGAGGAAATATCTTATTTGATATGTGTTAGTTTTCTTGTGTGAAAGGGATTATTGACAAGGTGTGTTTCTGAAAGATGAAGAATGATTCTCTGCCTGCTGAAAATGGCCTCTCATTCATTTATTTAAAGCAGGAAATCAGAAGGATAAATGAATTATTTAGGAAGAGGAAAAGTGTATTCTAAAACCACAATTTTAGGAGCAGAGAGAAAACAGTGTTAAAAATGGTTCAAAAAAACCTAGCAGGATGAGTATCGACATAATGCATTATTATTATTATTTTTCTATAGGACGCTCAAAGAAAACCCAAAAGTCTTCCTCCCCTTGATCCAGAAGTTCTTTCTGTATTTGTGCCTCCATTTATCAGCAGAGATGATATTCACATGACTAATACAAGTGGTAATAACTTGAACAGAGGTAAACGTCGATCTTTCCGAAAGAAGAAAGAGAGACCCAAGTTTGAAAATGTCAAGAGTCTCAACGGGGAGCAGAAAGCACCCGACGCTGAGGATATTACAGTTCCAAAGGACATTGATCTTATTGGTTTGCCACAGCTATGCTTCCCAGGTACTGCAGGGCTCCCATTTCTAAATGAGAACTATTTAGTATGTATTTGATGACCCATAATACAATCATCTTCATTATCTTGGTGAATTTCACAGTACAGAAAATGTGTCTGCTTGTGAGCAGGTCAGTGGTGAAAGCTGTTACCTGTACGGCCGTGTTGTGAGACAGATCCCTTAGCACTTAGCAGGTGCAGGAGAGGGAAGCAGAAAGTCCCTGCCCATTACTGGTGAATCTTGGTTTAAATGAACATGCAATCTTTCTTTTTTCCTTTTTTTTTTTTTTTTTTAAATGACCCTTTCATTTTTTCATTTGCTATTAAGATATCCTAATTAGTATATTCTAAGATACACTATTAAGATAGTCATGACTATTTCCTCCAGGTTTAATTGCAGCAATTTTAATACGCATATTAGTATTGCAGACCTTACAAATGTCTTGAAAAGGGGGGGGGAGTGAACAAAACTCAGCTATTGTACTTTGCCATTTAAAATGCAAAATAATTATGTAATTAATTTTCAGTAATGTGTGGCTTACAACCTTTGTAATAACCCTTAGATTGAATAGATTATATGTGTGCATTTTAATGCCTTCAAATGAGACATTTCTCTTGAAATTAAGTGAAAATGTGCAGTATTTATTATGAATAATCATTTTTCAAGCAGTTGTCTCGTGTGTGCGTGTATATATTATTATATATTTTAACTATGTATATATATAGTTTAAAAAAGTTTCTGTCTTCATTGCAGGAGGACTTTATATAACTTCTGAATCAAAAGAGGACCACATTCATTTCCTGGTCTTCACAGATGTCTGTGGTAACAGAACATATGGTGTTGTTGCACAGTACTACCAGCCTATGCAAGTATGTTATTTAACTCATGCTTTTAGTGAAACATATTAAAAGATATAAAATAAAACACTTTGAAAATAATGCCAGGTTTAATTTCAGAAATTAGCTTAGTAGGAATACAGAACAAATCATACTTTATAATGCCGTTGTAATTTAATGCATTGCTGTTCTAATGGACTCTGATTAAAATCCGTAACAGATTTTTCAGGAGTTTTGATTGAATATTTAAGAGCAGACTTGTCCCTTGGGCAGGTTTTTTGTGAAGACTGTACCCTCTGTTCTTCCTGAATGTCTTCTGTGCTAAAATTCTTTTTGATATGTATGTCTTAGTCTTGTAGGCTGAAATTTTTCTGAAGAGCTCAAGGGAGATAGGCATCCAAATCCCCTTAAAACTTGGAGGGAATTGGGTATCATGTCTCTTGGGTTCTCAAGAAAATACCAGCCATAAATTCCTGATTAACATAAACACATTAATCTGTAGTTTCCTTGTAGGATGGCTGTATTTCCTCAAACGAGCGGGCCCAGTGGGAATCTGCACGGACTGGGAAGAAGTCTGACTGTTTTGTACCGCTTGCTATTTGTGTTATATCCAGATATCCGTATTTTAATGCCCTCAAGGATTGTCTCTCATGGTAAGGCTTGCTGTCCTATATGTTTCTACTGGAAATAACTGTGCAGGTTTTAATACATGAGTTTGCACAATGTGCCTAATACTAAAAGAGCTGTTAGTTTTAAGTTATGATACTATGAGATGCGAGGGAGTGGTAGAGAGGAAATGTGAAATAAATGTTACCTGGACAGTAGGAAGGATGGCTGTAGTTCTGCCATACTGGTGAAAATCATTTCAAAAGCAAAAGGCCTCTTTGTTATGCACCAAATAAATTTCATAAGAACATGAATATAGGTATGAATAAGCAGTTAATGACACTTTAACTAAACAATCCAAGTTACTTGAGGGAGTACAGTGGTTACTTGGCTGTCCTAGTACTAGGAGAGAAAATTGTAGCATAGAGTACTTCATAGGTCAGAAACACTTGAATACACTGCAGTGCAGAGGGGTTAAAAGATAAATGAACATAGGTCTGTCTTGTTACTTAGTAACTTGGCTTATTTTGAGGTCATAACCTTTGTACATTGCTCTATTGTTAAACTGTTAAAAACTATATGCTTTTCTTCTGAAGTGGGTTAAAAGCTCGTTAGGGAGCCTGTCGCTGTATATTGGACGTTACGGGCTAATCTTTGCTTGCACACCCATAGTCCAAAGGTAGAAGACTTTTTTCACTAAATTTCAGTCAAGCTTTGTAGAGACAAATTTGAAGCCAGGTATCTTCTTTTTGCAGGTATTTGCATGGGCAGGTGATGTTCTTATACGTAGGTTGAAAAATATTAGGCTTTTGGGTCACAGCTGGAGTCTTCCAATTTGTTTCTGCCTGCTGTTGGTCTGCTGGGCAAAGAGCAAGC
The DNA here is from genome assembly GCA_013399115.1 of Anseranas semipalmata. Lineage (NCBI taxonomy): Eukaryota > Metazoa > Chordata > Aves > Anseriformes > Anseranatidae > Anseranas > Anseranas semipalmata. The sequence goes on along the minus strand of VXAA01001152.1, from coordinate 404,545 downwards.
AGCAGTGTGGTTCTTGGGTACTAGCTCTGGGTGCATCACTGCCTGTTAACTGGCCTCTGTGCCTTGGTCATTTCCCCTGTGGGCTTGGATCTGGTTGGAGCACAGACTGGCTTTCCCTGGTTTAGATAAGAGAGTCCTGGAGGGAGAAAGCAATGCCTTCCTCCTTGGCACTTCAGATGTTTCCTCCAAAAAAGCTGTGATACCAGAAATGAGTAACTCTTGGCTGCCCTTAAGTAGAAAACACCACTGCTGTTTTTCATGCTAGCTCTGCCCTGTCATTTTCAAAGCATTAGTAAAGGGGTTTAATGTGGACGAGGGACTTTGATGTGATAGAAACTAGGTATTCACAGGCTAGTGCAAAATTGAGATGATCAGTAAAATAGAAAGGAAATTTTTGTTTCCCTTTCTCCTTTCCTGCCGAGATCACTTTTTCCAGTCCGTATATTTAAGTCAGTTGCATCAGCCGTTGGTACTGCAGGAGGTGATTCATTGCTTTTTATAGTCTCAAACCTCAAATAAATGCTAATCTGTGTAACTGCTACAACTATATACCTGTGCAGGGGCACACTACACACTAGCTTTCCACTGGCTGGGAAATGGCATCGATTCAGTTTTACAGTTGCGGTGTTCATCAGCGGTTTATATAGTATATTCATGAATGAGTCATTTCTTCTCTGAAGTGAGACACTTCTGAGCTGGGAGAAGCAGTCAATATGTGAAAGGATTTTTAAATAGTCCAGAAAGGGAGAAGTGGGAGAATGTTCAGGAAAGCCGTGGAAAATTCCAGAGGTTACAAAAATGTTTCTAGGTCTCTTGTATTTGTTCAGAGCAGAGAGGAACCAGCTTGCAGGTGGAGTCTTTTGCACGTGTGGAAAGAAACTTGCAGGTAGCGTCAGCTCTTTAGAAATGCAAACTTCTGCCTCTGGCTGGGTATTTTAAACATTATAATTAAATATTTCTGCCTTGATCATACAGAACAAATTTTTGCACCCGCTTAAAGCATTAGCCTCCAAGCCAGCTGTAGATGGCTTTTTCCTTTAAGCCGTACTTGTTTCTAAGGGGAGTTCAGATTTATCTTTAACCTACCATCTAAGCTTTAATTGACTTGTAAATATGTGAATAATTATATGGGAGTTTTACAAGGTAGTAGAACTGCGTGTTGTCATATGACAGGGGAGTTTGTCGTTCCATTGCACAGCTCTACTCCCTCCATACTGCAGCTGCATCTGGCTGTAGGATGTGTGCGTGTAGCTGGAAGGAGAGGGGAAATGCAAGTGACAGAGCTGTGTTTGGTGCTGGCTTTTCCTGCTGAACGGGAAACTAACTCAACTGATTATGTTTCCATGATATGTTCTTCTGGAATTTTTTTTTTTTAAAGCTCGTGATCACCACGTGCTTTCCTTGATTCCATTTGATAGATAAGTTCAGAATGTCTACCCTTTGTGTTTTTTTTTGTTTTTGTTTTTGTTTTAACAAAAGGTATTTTACTGTGCCAGGATATACTTGAGTGGGAGGAGAGGAAGGGGTGGGGAGGAAACATATTTCTTTGTTTTTGGTTGTGTTACTGATTTATTTATTTATATTTCCTCATATGGCAAGAAACAGTTTCTGGGATGTGTGGCTGTTCTGAATGGAATATAAGCAATTATAGTAAACAAGACCTCAGTGATATGTTTTGAGCATAGTTCCCTGTACTGCTGGGGTTGTTTCAGCTTTTTGTAACGTTACAAAATTTTGTCACCGTTTTCCTATAAACCAGAAAGGGAGTTACTTTCATTTAGGACTCCTTAACTGTAATCAGATGGGCAAAGGGTTAAAGATCTAATTTAATGTTTTTGTTGAGCAAGTGTGCTCAAGTAGCAGTGCATTGTGTACTTAACAAATAATAACACTTACAGCAGAGCACTTGCATCTTTGGTATGCTTCCGTGATGTTTGGCTGGATGCTTCAGCTGATTTATCATTCTGCCAGCCTGGGGATTTGAAAACACTTGCTGGTGGACCTTAAACCACCTGTTTCTAGTGGGTAGCCCTTTCCTGGTAATAACTCGTGGGAAAAATACTATTTGTTATTGCTAATGAAGGCCTGGTGTTGAAGTAGCATCTAAAGGGGTTCAGCTTCCATTCAGGATCCTGTTACAGCAAGAGGTTTCGTTTTTTTCCCAAGAATTCTGCTGCGTACAGCTTGTCTCCAGGACCTCCAGTGCACTGGATTGCTCATAGGTGGGGTGGTTATTTGTTTTCATTCAGAAGAGTCCTCAAAGGTATTTTATCATCATAAGCATTCCCAGATAAAACTCAGGCTCCTAATCTTTCTCAAAAGGCAAAGCACAGTAGAAATAACTGAGAACCGAGATCAAACCAAGATGCAAAAGCAATGTCAAAAGATAGATCCATGTAGGTGCTTTGAACTGCAAGGTGAACTTGCAAACTTCTGTCATAGTAATGCCGATCTTCATATTCTGTGTAGTTAATTTTACAACTAATTCACATATTACTACTGTACAGCAGGTCCAAATCCAGAACAATTAGAACGGACTCTGGGTGCCCCTTCCCAAAGCAAGCAGATGTGCATCTAGACTGCTTCACAACACTGCAGCTGTTGGATTATTCTACGTTATTATTTGAAAAGGTTCAGTTTTAAATTGAGAGGTTTTGGCACTTTGCACAGGTATTTTTACCTACATGTAAAGTGAAATATCCTTGGCAGTAATCTCCTTCTGGATGAGCTCTCATCTTGGATGGATGAATGGGCTCCATTCAAACAGTAAATCTTCCAACCTATCTATTAGTCTTTTTGAACTGCCTTGAGAAAAGAGTGCAAACAGCTCACAGCACTGAGGCAGTACAAAGGACCTATTCTTACATGTTCTTGCTTTCTAAAAAATCTGTTTGAGGACAGTTATGGAAGGTTCGTAAACTCCTTTGCGCTCTCTGTAATGTTTCAGAGATTACTTCATTTATTTCAGCAGACATTTGCAGTGCAGAGCTGTCAGCTGCTATTACGTGACATTAATGGGCACAGTGCACTGATTAGGAAGCTCTTACAGCCCCTTTTGTACATCTGCTCCTTTTCAGAATCGGGGTCAGGTTGTTTCTGTTGTAGCATTTACTGGATGTGTTGATACATGCTTTTTAATCTCAAATAATAAATAAACAAATAAAACTACTGGGTCTACCTATGCTGTTGGTAATACCTTAGATGTGGCCTATGTGTGGCAGCATATTTGTTTAAAATGACTTGACTGTCTGGTTTTCTTTGAGAATTTTTAAATTCCAGTTCCCCTGCCACCTCCATGCCCCCCAGTAGCTGAGGTACTCTTGGGGCTACGCGTTGCAGCCTAGTACTCGGCCCAGGGCAGTTTCCAAATGTGAATTTGGTAAACTTAAATGTCTTGCTTATCTCTAATTCACTAAAAAGCTTCAGAATGTTTTTATTCAGGAATCTAAATTCCATACACAAATATGATGTTCTGATTTCCAATATATCTCTTAAACTATTCAGTTGCTTTGTAGACTCCTTTCTTCCCCAATAACAAGTATTCTTCTGCAGGAGGCTGAAGAAGATACAGAGTGGAATAAAACTTCAATGGAGAACATAACCACATTAAGTTCCCAATTTCTGCACATACAGATCTGCAGGCTTAAATTTCAGATTTTGTAGTTTCTTAATTGTTATGTTTCGGGAATGCCGTTGGACTTACTGGTTTGCAGTATTAGTATTGTATATGTTTAAATGTTCATGAGTTGATCTGGCATATAATACAAACCCCATGATCTTTGTGGCCTTGAAACAGCTGAGGTAATACAGTTCTAGGATAGAAATATTTGACAGGTTTGCACAACTGTATTTGTCCTTTTTGTGTGTAGGAATGATAACAAAGAGCAGCGTTCGTGCAGACCTAGGCCTTACACTCAGTATGGCTCTTGCTTCGGATTCCTCTGCAGTTTGGCCGGTGTCTTTTTTATCTGCAACTTCTCTTTTCCTGTGACACTGTTTTCCATCCCAGAGCTGATGTCTGATGCTTGGGACGGGATGAACATCATGGCACTGTGTTGCAGCTGTGGATGTGTTGTTCTTGAAGCAATCTGTATAAGCCACTTCCTCTAACTGCATTTCACCTCTAGACTTCTTTTGCTATCATGAGACCAAGTATGCCAGCTGCATCCTCTGATATAGTATGATGTCGCATTGTTTTATGCATGGAAGTAAAAAAAACTGGTTTGCTTCTGACACAGCAGCATCATTAAAATTAAATGGAGCCACCAAAGTATCCAATAAATTAGAAATTAATTATCTGGTATAATAGCTTCATTGCTCCTAACAATGCTTTTTAGTTCTAAGTTGTCAGCTAAAAAGCTTTTTTCCTGCTTGTATGTTATTATTTATAAGTAATTTTCTATAATTTAATTTCAGCTTACTAGTGCAACTGCGACCTTTCAAGGATTTAGATGTTGATGATCACATAAAAGAATTTGCAGCAAAATTATTTTTAATACCCAGCCCGCCACCAGGACCACTGCACTTGGTAATTACTGATGCTGAATTTCATAGTTATTTTACTATGACATGTTATAAAGCTCTAGGATGTTGCTTTGTATAAATTAGAGAAAATTCTTCACTGTCAGATCGGAGATTTCACCTGCTGATATATAACTGCTGTTAATACTTGTGCTCTGAAAATAAGGCTATGTGGTATTAGTACATGAAATAATGGTGTGACCAGGGTGCAGGCTTGAGTACTGGCATATGAGTTGGTCATACTGTTTAATTTTTAAAACTTTGCTGGGGAGGATTTGGCTAATGCCAACTGGTTACTGTCTGAGATGATGCCAGGGTAGGTCTGGGGACAGCATAATCTAGCTTTTGGTCTGTAGAGGGGCAGCCCACGTATTGGAAGCTCCAGTCTGCACCTGCTCCATATGAAACAAAGTTTACCTTTCACCTGTACAATATGCCATTGCCATGTCACTGAATACACATGTATAAAACCCAGTAAATCATGTAACTGTCACTTGACCCAGTGTGGGTGTTCCCTGTCTTGTGTCTGATATTGGGCCATGCTGCCTGATGCATATGCTCATGGCTGTCATCTTGATCGTGTGATGGGTGGACACGCAGCTGTGCGACTAAGAAGTAGTGCAGCCCCTGCAAAAGAAAAGAGACCAAAGAAATAAGTTGCTGGCACGACATTGTACAGCTCTGGACTTGTTCTTTTCTTGCTCAAATAACTCTGGGGAAGCAGAACAGTGGGTAGTGGATTAACTGCTATGGTGAGGGTGGATTTGCTCTGCGTGGCTAAGACCTAGCTGAGAGGAGAAACATAAATGTTTGTGTTCTGTGTAGAAGCTGAGATGCCGGGGTTGTATTTCTTCTTTACAACCCTTCCCAAGTCAAGCTAGATGTTAGCCTAGTTGATGATTTCAGCACATTGTTATCTTTCATCTACCTGAAATGGCTTCTAAGGAAGCAGTGCTTCAGCCATATGCTTCTCCTTAGCTGATTTCCTTGACCCTGGGATAAGGGGTTAGGAGAAGAGGAAAAAATAGCATAGCTGGAAAGTTGTCTGAGTGATTGGCTAAACCAGCTGCTAAGTGCTGAGATATGCAACACGTGCAGGATTTGCCCCCCTGATATTTGAACTGGTTTATTTGAAACACTGAAGGAGGTCATTTGTTTTGGCTTGTTTTGTTTTGTCTCTTCACATAATGTTCAGAATTTTTCTATTTCCTGTATGAATTTTATCAAAGCTTTGGATATCCCAGTTGTACCTACAGATAATAAATTGCATAATATTATTATACTTATAACAAAGAAGGCTTTAAAAGTCTGTTAAAAGAATTTTCTGTTAAAGTTTTATTGGCCAAGCAACCTATGATAATGAAAGGAGACAAAGTCCGTGTCAATCTTCCAAACTAGAGATTATATCTTTTAATATTTCCCTCTGTTTCTATTTCAATTTTCTGCAGTATGCAAATACCTGTCTTCTTGCTGTCAGTTAATCTTAATGTTTTGGAACTAAAATTGTGGATTAAATGTGGTGTGGGAACACTTTCATTAACAAGTAAATGGAAAACATTTGTTATAACAGGTATTTAATATGAAACCACTTCAAATAATAATTCCTTCACGAGAGGATCCGGACAGTCCAATTATTGACTTGGATCTTCATCTTCCATTGCTGTGTTTCAAGCCAAAGCAGGTGCTGCAGGTAAAACTAATCAACACTTTAAAATGTACTTGTGATTGACAGTACTGGTAATTTGTGTTTTTTTTTTTTTTTGTTTGTTTGTTTGTTTTTAAATCAAGATGTTTTAGTTACCCCCAAAATGTTATAAACCCAGGACTTCTGAATAGTCTTAGTTCTGCATATTAAAAATATGGCATAATAAACTGTACTTCTTGTTAAGATATTTTGTTACTTAAAGACCAGATTAAGGCATATTGGATTTATTTTTCCTGCGGTTTAGAATAGGGGCTAAATTTCTTAGGCATACATTTTAAAATATAAATGCCCGAGCTGATTGACAGATTTTATTTTGATTTCTCCTAAAACACGTTTTCAGAAGATTCATAAGAACCCTTTTCATGTGTAAAAGAGGGACCTGTAGGATGGATAAGTAACAGTTGGCATTCTCGTAAATAGAATGTAAGTGGTATAGAAAGACAAGAAAATACAAGAAGCTATTTGCAAAGAATTTTTTCCAGTGCTTCATAGAATTGTACAGTAATTGTGATTTGGAGTGTCCTTTGTAGGTTACCTGATCTGACTCCCTACTCAAATATTAGATCTGATTTCAATGTTAAGTTAGGCTGTTCAAGGTCTTCAGTATTACTGGGTCACTTCCACCAAAAAGTGAAGGTTGGAGGCCTCTTTCCATGCTTGTAAACCTCCTCAGTCCTGAGAGAGGAGGCAATACTGGCTCTTTTTTTCTTTTTTCTTTTTTCTTTTTTCTTTTTTTTTTGCATATGCCCATTCTTACACCTACTCTTTACATTATGAATAAAACTATCAGAAGTGGTCCTAAATGGACCTAAATGCTCCTCTGCAACTGGTGCATCTTGAGCATGGAGTCTGTTAGCACCTTTGCGAGATATCCCACATATGCTATTAGTGTTGTCTGCTCTTCTTGGCTTGGATTCATCCCACTTAACTTGAGGCATCTGGGTTTGGTGCTGAGATGCCATCGGGCCCCTCTCTGTCAGTGGAAAAGGTGGGCATCTTCAGATAGCTTCCTGAATGGTACTGCTCTCCGGTGACACCATAGGGAACATGACTGGCTATTGTCTTGAGTAGATGTTAGGCTGAGATGTCTAAACCCTAGACAGTCTGTGCTCATCCTCAAAGACTGGTTTGCTTATTTTCATCTGGATACTTTTTATAGGCATTGTTTTGGTCAAAAACAGTGACAGAAAGAGGTGACAGGTGTTTTCAGTAATTCCAACTAAATCCTAATCTCACTGACATTGGTGGCAAAGCTCTTGTTGGCTTTCACTGTCACTTAAATTTTCTCTCCTTTTTCTGTTTTCTTCTCTTTTTAGTTTTGTAAGAGTCCTTAAGTGGATGTTATTTCAATCTTAAAAATATGTAAGGTAGCTCCTAGAAAACAGAACTTGTGAGGCTATTTCTTAGGCAGAGGAAATATTTGTGTATATGTTGTATGTTCTAGATGTAACTCTTCATAAACATTTATCATTTTGTTGTTTTCAGATTATGACCTGTATTTTGACTGAGCAGAGAATTGTTTTCTTCTCTTCTGATTGGGCCCTGCTGACACTCGTGGCTGAATGCTTTATGTTATACCTTCATCCTCTTCAGTGGCAACATACTTTTGTGCCTATTCTGTCTCGTCAGATGCTGGATTTTGTAATGGCCCCAACATCTTTTCTTATGGGATGTCATATTGATCATTTTGAGGAAGTTAGCACGGTATGTTACTGTTCTTGCTGTTCAATTTCCATGCATTTGTTCCCTTGCTTCGTTCAGATGCACCTAGAAACTTGGTTTTGTTATTTAGGTGTGTAAGAAGTGAAGAAACTAAAAGTAATGGAGCCGTGTTGGTGTGACCATTGGCTTATTGGAAAAAGCTGCTTGTTATATCACTTTATTTTCTTTGCAGCATATTATACTCATGACTTCTGGGAGTTGCATTTTCATTTGGGGAAAAATTCCAGTTACATGTTGTTTCTGTCTAAACAGTTTCCCTTCAGATCAGTGAGGTTATTTTTTGGTTAAAGAGTTGTGTGGCATGAATTAGATACCTTTTCCAGGCAGCTGGGTTAAGAGGTGAGCATGCACTTGAAAATACTCTAATGGAGCTGCTCTTCCCTATAATGGAGTTAAATATTTAATAAAAAGAAAAATAGCAATGTAAAGAATATAATTTCTCAGTTATTCTGAGGGTTTGTTTTTGTTGTCATTTTTCAGAATCATATTTAGATAAACCTCTTTCAGTGGGTGATAATAGCCTTGGTTGCCCAAAAAGATTTAAGAAAAACTTGGCTTCACAGTGCAGGGCTAATGTGAATATACTTGAGTATATTGAGTATATATTGAAGTATACTTTTGTATGTATGTGAGTGTGTCACACAGATTTTCTGTGAGTATTTGGAACAGAACACAGAAAATCTGTGAAAATTTATATTAGATTAATACGTCTGATTATAAGCCAAACTGTCTAGTTATGTCTAGTTAAGTACAAAATGAAAAAGACACAAAGTGAATTGTTTTAAAAAATAAAAAAATAAAACATAAAAAAATTAATTTCATTTTAAGTTAACAGATAAGATGTTGTCACTATCAGAAGTAAGTACAGGTTAGAGAACACACTGATATCATTTGAAAGATTTTTATGTTTGCTTATAGGTACTCTGTTGCAGTTTGATCTTTGAGATTGTTAAAATAGCAAATTGAGAGATCAGCCTGGACTTTATGTCCATATGACTTTTGTGCATTAGCATGTGTTTCCGTGTTTGATACTCTAATATAGAAATCCTTCTTCTCCCTGTCACCCCCAGGGTAAGTACAGGAGTAAATTCTGAATAGAGAAAGCTTTTATGGAGCTTCTTCGCATGCATACATATGGTTTTGTGCATATCTTCATGTGCATACCTTTTCAAGGATGGGCTTAGAGATCCAGTATTAATTTAATACTATGTAAAGAGCATATTAGGTTACCAAATGTTTGTGAACTAAGATTATTATCTACTAAAGTAATGACATTTTTCTTGCCAGTAATTGTTTAATTATCCATATGATCTTCTAGTTTGGGGAAAAAAGTAAACCTTTTCTGATTTATCTTCTACCTGAAATAATTCATTGCCTGAGGAGTATATTAAGGAGAAGTAGAAATATGTTTTCAGTCATTCTATTTTCATTTGTTAAAAGGAAACTGAAGATTTAATTCTAATTAATATTGATAATGGGAATATTGCACATTCAAAAATGGATGAAGAGGAACCTGAAATTCCAGATGTTCCAGCACAAGCAGCAAAAACTTTCATAAAAAGGTGAAAAGATGTTGAAAATGTGTGTTTATCTTTAGTGCATAAATCATGTTGGACCCTCTTTTTAAAGTCTTTACTTTGTATTAATTGTTATTAATTTATATTATTTAATTCATATAAAACATTATTTGAAGAAGGCAAATTGAAGGTTTCAATTAATTAATATATAAGTAACTTTTAAGCAGTCGTAATCATAAACATATTTTACTACAACATCCAGAACGCTTGTTTCTTTTTGATTACTGACGTTGACTATTGTCTGAACTTCACTGTTCTTTATACAGAAAACTGAGCACACTGTGACTTACGTGTACTTGTAGGACTTCCAGGAATCTTGTTAGCTTGTCAATACTTGTAAGTCGGTCTTGTACTTTACCTTGGTGAAAGCTTTGTGAAGGCTAAATGACTTTTTCTTTAACAGATATGAAGAAAACGTTGGTGTTAGGATGCAACATGATAACTTTTTTTCTGTTCTGTGTAGAGTGGAGGGTCTTCAGCTTCATTATGATCTAGAGCTGTGCCATCTCCGTGCCAGCACAGATCTTGGTGAACTCCAAATGCGCAGAAGGGCTTGGCAACAGAAACTGAATACAGAAGTTCAGCAAATGACTTTGCAGTTAATTGTTAATATCTTCAGGTGAGTGGATGTAGTATTTTTTTTATTAGAAGAGCATATGGTACTGGTTAAGACACTTCCAATGTCACTGAAATACTCTTATTTTGTTGTATTTCACAGACATTGTTAAATCTCTTAAGGTTTGTGAGGGATTCAATTCTCATTTTGCATATAAGAAGGAGGTCCTGCTAGCCTGCTGGAGTATCAATCATTAATGTATTCTGATACATATAGTACCTGCTCTAGGTGGCCCTGCTTGAGCAGGGGGGTTGGACCAGATGACCTCCAGAGGTCCCTTCCAACCTCTGCAATTCTGTGATATACATTGCTAGGACATCTTAGATAAAGCTGTTCTAATTTTGGACTTAAGTATCTCTTGTGTGAAGATTCCAGGAAGAGAACTGCAGCCCTCATAATTAGGAAAAACTTAAGGCCCGGTAGGGATAGTAATTTGTAACTGAATACCGTCTTGGTCAGTCATGTTGGAGAAAAATCAGTTCAAACTGGGACAGAGTAGAAGAGCTGAAACCAGTACTGGGAACTCAGAACTTCCAATCTGGCTAGCTGAGCAAATGCTGAGAAGGCATGAGACATCCGGAGATAGCAACCACGTGAGAATGAAGGAGGGAGAAGAGCTCTTTAAACTCAAGGACTGTGTTGGCACAAGAATGGCTGGGTGTCGGGTGTGGTTCGGGGGTGACATTTTAATAATGTTTTAAAAATTTTATTTATTTTAATTTTTTTCCCCCTCTAGAAAAAAGGTCCAGCTATACTAATTTGCCTTGTTCTTACCCTAACCTAATGTGTTGATACTCAGTGTGCTTCATCTTATCAGGGTACCGGTTGTAAATCCTGCTATTATTTTCTTGTATTTGGGGAGGGAATGGTAGTATGGTAGGTCATCTGTACCCCAAAAAAGTGCAGAAAAAGGATGGCTGGTTTGCATATGCTTCATTTCTTTTTGCATGGCTACTAACATACTCGAGCATGAGAATGAAACTGCCTGCCTGGCATTTCTGAGGAATCTGTGCAGATGGCAGTCTGCAAATACCTGTGCAGGTAGCCATCCCCAGCTATTTCTCAATGCCTCTGCTTGGAGATGGAGCTCCCTGTGGATCAGCTACTGCATTGCTCACATGAATGCTCCCTGACACTTTCAGTCAGGAGGTGCTGGGTTAGTTTATGTAGTCCAAGTACCAGGTCTCTGTTAACTGGCTTGCTTTTGCTGGATTAGCTTAGAGAATGTTCGCACAACTGGCTGGGCCCTCCATGAGGACAATAGCTGCTGGATGTGGAGGAAACAGCAGGCTACAGATAGCACAGCTGGATCTGGAAAACAACGTTTATTTAAAACCTGGTGTACTGCCACCGTGGGATTTGGTGGATTTCAGCGGTTGGCAGCAATATGTTCCAGATAAAGATGAGCAAGAAATGCCCTTTCCGGCTAACAGCTTGAACTCTTTAACGCACTAAATGCTTGTCTACAAAAAAAAAAAAAACAGATGCTTTGCTATTTAAGAGATAATAACATTTTGCAAGAGGGTTGATTCTTTTCTTGCTTTCTTTCTTCTTTCCTTCAGACTTTCTCTTTGTTCTTTTTTTTCAGCATTGTTTCTTCTATCTTCTAACGCTATATGTACCACCGTCCAGGAAGGAAGGAAGGAAAGTAAATCTCTGATGCTATTGTGCTGCCAGTTGATACTGTCTTCAGTGAAGCACTGTAGTATTTTTGTGTGCACGGAGGTTCAATGTTTAAAGCAAACCATGATAAATTATGTAGAATTATATACAACTGTATACTCATACTAACTACCATTTTTTCTGAGTCCATATGGCTTGGTAAACTGTTTATGGGCTTACATCAGTGACCTTTGAAAGATGAGCAGTGTAGCAGCCTTCTGTCAGGTTTCTGCACGGGTATAAGATTCCCCTGTTGTGCTTACATTCAAATTTTAGCTCACCAAATTATTTTCTTCATTCATGTGTTTTCATGGGTATTTTTATTGCTTAATATCCAGTATGAGTAGATTAAATATAATAATAAAAGGAACCCTGATTTTAGCCACTTGCATGTATCTAGCTTGAATAACTTATTTCTTACTCATGGGCTTCAGTTCAGAGAACAGCTTTTTTCTGAAAAACTCACACATGCTGCTCCTGAAACAACTTGTTCTGTCTCATTTATAGTACACAGAAGCTAGAACTGATGTCTGGTTTTCCAGGGATAGCACAGGGCCTCTGCTGCCTGCTGTGATCATGCATATACTAAAAATTGCATCGTTTTTTCATCTCACTTTCTCTTTTACTGCAATAATTCTGTCTCTTCAGACACAACACAATTGCTAGCTATTGCTGGCTTTGGGAGCAGAGTTTGAGAGTGCAGCAAAAAATGTTATACATGTCTCATGTGCATGTTACAGATGTGGTGTAGTGGGACAACGCGAAGTCAGATCACATATTCCAAATTGCCCGTGTGGACATGTACACTTGTCTTCATAGTGCCTCAGATGGGCTGTATGTGATTCTGTATATAAATACAATTTCAGGATTGGAGCCTAAGTCATGACTTAAATATAGAGATTCTCCTCCATGGGTTATTGAAGTTGATCCCACAGACTGTAAGTGAACTTGCTGATTGGAAATGGCAGTGGCAGCAGGTAGCCTGTTTTACTTCTTGTAAGAGTCTGTATTCTTTTTCTGTGATTCAGTAACTCAGACTTGTTTGGTAAAACTGAATTTGCCTTCTGATACTGCAGCATATTTCTAATAGTACCAGTGGGCTGCTGCTGCAAAAGGGCAACTTACTTACAAATCTCCAAGCATATTTATCTTTTTATTTATTTTATCCCCAGGGAGGTAAAAGACCATCTAAATTATGAACACAGAGTATTTAACAGTGAAGAATTTCTGAAAACGAGGGCAATGGGAGACCAGCCATTTTACAGAAAGGTAAATTCAGTCTTGAATGTGTTGTGATTCTGTTTTTAATCTGTACTTTAGGATTAATGCCAGAAATTAATGGAATGGTCACAGTTTGGTCTGTGTAGTGTTATTTTCTCACCAGCTTTCATAGAATGCTTTACAAAATTTATTTTATTTACTGTAAACAGATAAAACAATAGACAGCATTTTGGAGAGCAAGATACTATGTAATTTTAGAGAAAATTAAATGTAATTCCATGGGGGTGAAATAAACCTATGGTAGATGGTCAGTAAAGCTACATCTAAACTGTATTTTAAGCACAGGCACCTGTCCAAACTAGTTGGACCAAAGCCCATATGTGGATATGAGTTTTCAGCAAGCCTGTGAGCACAGCAAAAGAGAGCTTGAATGACACAAGCTGAAGTATCTGCTTTATCTGCAGCCTGAGCAACAGGGCATGGAGCTGATGATGCCTGTTTGGCTCCGGGCCACAAGCCCACAATGTGTCACAGTGAAAGCGTGCTGCTCACAACGAGCACGTCAGTTGGCTCATGTTGGGTTATAGGACATGTAGGATGTCAGGCAATTTGTTTTGTTAGGGCCTGCGGTGAGATGGGGCGTGTAAGACAGAAGATACGGTTTGATTTAGCTGATGTGCTTTACCAGGTGTTCTAACTGCAGCTTGCTTTTATGGCCGGTTGAGGCCCATGAAATAATACTTGAATAGTGCATAGCCTTGGGCCAGGCCCAATAGGCAGGACTACAGCCCCTCAGGGTAAAGGACACTCTAAAATCCCCTCTTAGTTTTTCCTAGCCCTCCTGCTAACTCAGCTTATTGATGTATATATCTGATTTTAAAACCCTGTAGGTATGTGGAGTTTGTCTGTACTGAAAAAGTTCCTTTTGTTCCTGCTCAGATCAGCTTGATCCTTCTGTTAGTGTAAGCTTGATTTAGGTCTTCTGCTGAAGCTCGTAAATGCCTCAGTTTTTACCCAGTGTATGCAGTGAGATGGGTTTCTATGAAGGATGCAGGCTTGTTTTCCTTCGGAGCACTGGTGCATGAGTATGCCTTTAATGTAATGTCTTTGTATATCCTAAAGAAATGGGGTAAAAGGAGAGTGTGTGTCTTGGTCACCAAGCTTTAGGATTTGGAGCAGTTCTCCATGCCTTTTGGTGTAAGACTGTCACTGATCATCAAAGGCTGGAGACCCTTTGGGTGAGGAGGGGACGTAAGGAGAAAGGAAGTGAAAACAGAAGAAGGAAAGGAGCAGGGGGAGAAAGAGACTAAGAATAGATCGATTCATTCCAGAGCTTCTTGTAGAGTTGGGGTACTTTGCCCAGAAGTGCAAAGTTTGAGATTTTTATCCTCGCAGTTGAGTTATTTTACATTAAACTGGTTGCACCTAATTAAATTAGTATTTACCTTCAAATAATTAAACTAAACTGCATGTATCTGAGAAACAGAATTTGTGTTTTAAGTGTTTGTGTCTAGCCATTACAGTGTTTTAGGAGAATTCTGTTGTGACGAAGCAAGCCAAAATTCAAAATTATAAACTCGTATGATTTTTCAAGTGTCAGGGTTATTAACCAAATAAAAGTGTATCTTAATTAAATGAAAAATAATTTGAAGACTGTCATCCTGAGCTGGGAGTGTCGATGGTCAATTCCTAATTTCTGAAGAGATGCAAGACATCTTCCCCAGTTTCTTGCACCCTTTAATGCAATTTATGTAGTAGTTTTTAGCAGATACTTTATTAAGTAGGTTCTTATTCCAGCCTACTGTAAGATGTTGTGCTATTATTTAAGCTTCTCAAAAATAAGAGTTGTATGCTCTTCACTTTTTTCGGTGATACTATAGTTTACTTAACAAGCTGTGGGTCAAAGCAAAGGTTTAACAAAGAATATAAAAAAGTTCGTGTACCATTTTAGATTCGCTTTTAATTATGTTCCATGGATACATACAAGAGTTACAAAAGTTAGTTTTGTCATTGGAAGTTGGCAACTGGCTTTCCAGGGCAACTGTTTTGCACCTGGCAAAAAGATCTGTTTATTAACATCAACAGCCTGTGGTCGATAATACCTTTTGTAATCTCCTGTTTTGTTTCCCACTTCAGAAGTGATGAGAAAAGTTTCTGAACATCCATTTAAGGGAGATGTCAGTGTGTGAAAGAAATGATCAGCAAGGTATCTCATGCCAAACGTGGCAGAATATCTGGCAGCTCCAACATAACAAACAGCTGAATCCTTAATATGAAATGTTTGCTGGCTAAAGGTTGCAACACTAGCAAACCTTCTTAAAACCAAACTAAAGAAGGAAAAATTAAACAGAGCCTATTAATATGTCGCCAGGTCAAAAGTTTATCAGAAATGTTCTGACTGGGATTTCAAATGAATAGAAATAATTAAAATATTTTCAATAGCAAGTTCTAACATTATAAATGAAAGAGTGGCAATTTCACAAATTGATATTTAAAACACATACACATTTAAGAAGGACTTTGAACAGTTGACTTGTTTAAATACTAAAATACCATAGTGGTAGGTTTGCTTTTAAGTAAATCTTACAAGGTAGCAAAATATGGACTAATTACTAATGGTATCTAGTATTATTGGTAGTGTTAATGGTATCTAGTGATATCTAGTGTTATCTCAATTATTTGTCTTTAAAAACCATTAGAAAGGATTTGGTTCCTGCAGCTTGTGAGCTCCTGTACATACAACTGGAAACAAAATATGCCATCTACTGGAGAATACCTAAAAGCAGAAATCTTAGTGCTTCTAGGTGCCATTTTACAGGATCATTGCAAATGGATAGATAAGAGGCATTTTGAGTACAAACAGGCTATTTGTTGGTTAAATGTTTCCATTAATTTCCCAATACCAAAATTACTTATCTTTCTCATTTTTGTTTTCAAAACATCATAGCAAAACATAGATATCTGATCAATAAACTTTTTTTTTCCCTGCTGTGGTAACTGCAAGACTAAAAAGGGTACTTTTAGGCAAGCCTCTGGGATATGCCATTAGTCAAAAGTCATTTTTGTAGTTACAATCAAAGATACAATGGTCTTTCTGTTAGTGTTACTCCTTTTCTAAAGGCTAGAAGTTGTATAAGCATAAAGACAGAATTCCTGGTTATAACGTCTCCTGATGAAGTTTGCATTTGATTTTTCTGAATAGATTAGTTTTCTGAATTGTTTAACTTCAAACGATACTAAGTGCCCTGTGTTAGTACTAACATTTCTAGAATTATACATGTTGTGTTGCCTCAAATCCTGGTTTTATCTTGTTTTGATTTGAAATGGTGGGAATGGTAGCATTTCAGTTTGACATAATGTTAATTTAGAGTGCCACAAACTTCTTTTTCCAAACCATAGACAATATCTGTATCACTTAGTTATATGCAGAAAATATACTGTTAAATTTCAGTAGCTTTTTTTTGTTGTTGTTTCATCTTTTGGAGGGTGGTTTGAGATTGCTGTTTGCCATTAAGCAAGTACAGAAGGTGAATGAAAACGTGAGTTAGTTCTTCTGTTGTTGAAGTTTCTGTGTTGAAATACTTTTGGTTTTGTGATAGTTAAAATGGTTAGTTGGATAGTAAATGGATAGTTTTTAGTTTTTTTTTTTTAACTATCTAAACTAATGGATAATTAAAAAGAAGTTCTCAGCTTTGCATATACAAAGATAATAAAAATGAACAAAACCTGCTGCTAATGTAATTTGTAAATGACCCACGGCTAACCAGTTTATCTCTCACAGGTTTTAGAGACCTACATGTTTCACTCCTTTCTTAAAGCTCGTTTGAACAGAAAGATGGATGCTTTTGCTCGACTTGAGTTGAGTACCCAGTCTGAAGAGGACAGGTGATGTTTTCTCATTTCTTATTGTGGTTTTGAATCTTATCTTGGTATCGGTGATAAAAGTCCTTTTGACTCTATTGGTATGAGATCAGGTTGTCTATGAATAAGATTCTGACTAATTGGTAGGCCATTTTAATAAGCTTACTGTAAGAGTGATACGAATGTGTCCAGTCATGGCTGTTGAAATCGTAAATTGGCACTATGATTGTAACTTAATACTGTAAAACAGCAACAATAAAATCAAGTAGTCATTTAGTGTGTATGTATACAGAATTTTAAAACTACTTATATAATTTTTTTAAATTTTTTTCTCTCAGATTAAACTTGATGTTTCATACCCCAAGAAGACTGACTATGGAGAAAATGGCTTCCAAACGATTTAATCCACAGTACATGATTAGTAGGCGTATGGTGATCAGTATGCCTAATCTGCAAGATATCAAGCTGTCAGAGGGCCCTACTAGAAATTCCTCATTTCGAAGAATAGAAACAGGCGTTGGTAAGGGAAGAATGTGTTGAACAAATGCAGTGTTTTGTCTGTTGTCTTTTTGGGTGACATCATCGAATGATTTCCACAGGAACAATGTCAGATGCTGGAAAGAAATGGTGAGCTGGCTCATTTTGAGCTGGGGCCAGCCTGTGCTTCACCTTGCTTGTAAAATCAGCCTGTAGTCTGCTCTAAGTTTTGCCGTACCATGAAGGGTATGGACAGTAACCATGTCCTTACCCACCTTATGTCCATTTCTCCTCTGTCTTTAAACGTACGTTTAGACTTATCACTGTTTAACAAAGCAAGTCCTATAAAAACTGGAGGTCCATATATAAAATTTTGTGTGTGTGTGTGTGTGTGTGTGTATATATATATATATATATATAATATATCATATTATATGTGAGTATATATATATTATGAATATACAAGCTAAAATATTATATAATTTATTACACATTCTCTAGAATTGATGTTATCAGAATAGGAAATACCCTGATAATAAGGACACAAATGTATATGTATATACATCCTCCTTAGCACAACTGTAACCTTACCTGAATTTTACGCAATGTAATTGCTTGTTGCTGTGATGGGGATTCTTTTTGTTGTTTATAGTACTGCTGGCTGTGAAGATACTCGCACTTCTACTCACTGCTTATGCTAATCAATGTACCTTCTGTTTTGTTTTTAGCTGTGAAAATGCCCTCCAGATCAGTTAGTACATTCAAAATCCCAGAAATTCACTTTCCTCTGATGTGCCAGTGTGTTCACTCCTACTATACAGAATTCTTCAATCATCTCAGCAAAGCTATAAGTACCTTACCACCTGAGAACTCAGCATTGCTGGCAAGGTACTTCTACCTCCGGGGACTTATTAGCTTGATGCAAGGGAAACTACTAAATGCACTTTCTGACTTTCAGAACCTAGATAAAACAGACTTAAGAATTTTTCCTACTGATCTTGTAAGAAAAATTGTGGAAACCATGCCTCCTTCTGAGCGTTTTCAAGCAGACCGCAAGCCTGAGCTGAAGAAGCTGATAAGTCGAGTGATGGAAAAACAACGAGAAGTTACAAAAATAGATGACCATGTAAAAAATTTTGAATTGCCAAAAACACACATGCAGCTGGATGATTTTGTGAAGCGAATCCAGGAATCTGGGATTGTCAGAGACATAGACACTATACATCGATTATTTGATGCCTTAACAGTAGGTGGGTAGAAAATGTATTTTTACCAAGTATCTACATTGACACAATGACAATTTCAAACTTTTTTTTTTGTTAACCAAGATAAAAATTTTTTTGTCTCCAGTTGTTTTTAATTATTAGTCAGTTCAGAATATGTGAGCTTTATGGACAATTTTATTTAATTAAAATAAGTATGGAGAATAGATTGAATGTATACAGGAAAGTCTGCACCTGTGTCCACAATAAAGACAAGGAATCCACTTGTATGTGCACACTACTTACAGTTTTTCAGATCATGTAGACGGGGTAGTTTTGTTTGTTTTGTGATCTGATTGTGTGCTTTGGCTTAGATAAGTAAAGTGAATGCAAAGCTGCCCTAATTGCTGATGGCAAATATCTGTATTATAAAATTACTAGGTAGCCTGGCAAGGTGGCAGACTTAAAAAGAGCTAGCAAAATCCAGAATTCAAGTAGCTGTGGGTTAAATTCCTCTTGGATGGTCATCATAGCAAAAGGGGAGGTTACTTTTATATTTGAGAACTTTCTTCTCTCCTGAATGAGATCTGAATCTTGTGACAGATTTCTAAAAACACAGTTTCAGAGTGCTTTTATAAAAGACTATTCAGTTCTTTCTGCACCTAGTTACTGCAGTAACTGTTATATTTTGTGCCACAAAGGATTAAACATTGGTCGAAGTAGCAAGACTTTCTGAAGCCAAAGGTAGCATATGTCTCGCAAGAACTTGTTTGTTTGAGATTCTGCCGTCCAAACCCACTTGAATTCTTAGAATAATTAGGTACTTGGAATAGCTATTGCCAAAGTCTTTCAACTGATTGCTATAGCTCTAGCTTTTATCCCGGGTGGGTAAGTAGGTAGTATAGTAACATTCAATAGAATAAAGAACTGTAATGTCATAATGAAAAGTATTCAGTTCAATAGGGAATTACAAATCCTTTCCAACTGGCTGATTGGATTTTTTTGACATGAATTTAAAAAAAAAAAAAAAAGAAATAATGGCACAGTGTTTGCTTCTTCCCTATATAGAGTAGGTTGGCAGGGAGGAGGCCAGATGCATGGGACCTATGACATAGGCTAACTACAGAGGAATCTTTCTTCCTCAAGAAGGATTTTGTCTCTTAATTGATTTCCAGGCATTTTTTTTTTTTGTAGTTTTTGCACCCTGTTTACCCATTATGCTGTTAGAGGCACAAATTGAAAGTTAGTATCTTTTAAAACTATCTTTCTGTTTAAATCTGTATAATAGTTTCTCACAGTAAACAGATTTCTAATTTTTTAGGGCATCAGAAACAAATTGATCCTGAAACATTCAGAGATTTCTACAACTACTGGAAAGAAACTGAAGCAGAAGCTCAAGAGGTGAATCTGCCACCAGCAGTAATAGAGCATCTAGATAAAAATGAATGCGTCTACAAGTTATCTTGCTCGGTTAAAACTAACTATGGTGTAGGAAAAATAGCACTGACCCAAAAGCGCTTATTCCTTTTGACTGAAGGAGGACGTCCTGGCTATGTCCATATTGCTGCTTTCAGGGATATAGAGGTGAGCATCAAGTAACTTCTCTTGCATGATTCTCGGTGACAAGTCATGTTCCATTCTGCTAAGAGATCTGCCTCAAGTAAGTTTCAGTAAGGACGGTAGGAAACACCTCTGATATCAGTAACTTACAAGTGATTAGATGAAATTCTTGGCCTGAAGACCCAGAATTTTAGGGTTGATGTGTGCTAGGTGCTAAGATGGCATGGTATAAAAATCTGGAGTCCATAACCTCTAGATCTGCACAAAGATGGAAAGCATGGCATATGCAATGCAGAGCTAGAGGCATGTGATAACATGAGTGTTAAAGGTACTTGTTTGACCATGGTGTCGGGTAGCCAGCCTGTATCTACTGTATAGCAGAGCCTGTGCAAAGTTGTTAGAAATAAACACTTTCACAAAACCTGATCAGAGACCATCTCTGCTTAATGGTGTGTATGAACAATTGAAAGGATTAATTGTAGTTAAAATAGAGAAAGTTGCCCTGTAGAGTGAGTACTGCACCTCACCGGTGACTGTGTGGTACATCTTCCTTGCTTTCCTTTTTTCCAGGATGTTAAGATCACAACTGTAGCTTTCCTTCTTTTGAGAATACCTACTCTGAGGATTGAAACAATATCTAAAAAAGAAGTCTTTGAAGCTAACCTTAAAACAGAGTGTGATCTCTGGTACCTGATAGTGAAAGAAATGTGGGCTGGGAAGAAAATGGCAGATGATCACAAGGTATAAATACGGGCATATCTAACTGAATAAGTGTGTGCTTTCTCTGTTGTAAATAATTTATGTATTGATCTTGGAATTTCTAGGTTTCAGCACATGATGGCTAAGTAATAAGCTATTGTTTCTGGTGTTACTTCTAAATATAATACATCTGTAATACTACCAATAAAAGTGAAATTACATTACAACTTTTTTTTTAATCCATTAGCTTGGACCTTTTTGTTTAGTCACTAGTTTTGTGAAATAGTTTCATAGTTTAAGCTTACAACATGAGAGTAGTGATCCTAAAAGAAAGCTTCCCACACCTTGCTTCCCTTACAAAGCGCAATATATAGAAAGACTTTTGCCATGCTGGAACCTTGGTGGTTATAGATCCTTTGAATGAATAGAGCAAGATGCATTCTTCTGCCACAAAAACCTTGAGAAAAAGGATCACACAAGCACGGTTTCCATCTAAAATACAAAATTCTCCATGAGTGATGAATTTAATAGTGAAAATGTATCTTGGTGTTTCTCCAGGAAGGTTTTGGATCATTTTAGCTGAGATCAAGAGTAATGTACTTCTCTTCTGTGCAGAGAGGTCCAGGCTGAAAATTGGTATCTATCCTGTCTGTGCTGTGTGTTTTCCATCAGTGCAATTCATGTGGTTTTGTTTGTACATCCTGCATCAAAACTGTGCCAGATCTGAAATACTTCTTTCAGTGTAATGAGTTAACAGTAGCTCTTGGTTCCCTGCTCCATGCCCTTGCTTGGGGGTGAAATGTGATGCGGGAATGGGGTTTGACTGCAATTAGCATGGGTTATGCTCCAGGGACGCAACTGGCTAGTGCTTGTGCTAAGCATGACATGCATTGTGATGGTTGAACATGGAGACTTGTGAAAATAATGAGTAATGGATAAACTACAGTAAGACTTTTGTCTTTAGGATCCTCAGTATATTCAGCAGGCACTGACAAATGTTCTCCTGATGGATGCTGTGGTTGGAGCACTGCAGTCCTCCAAAACCATATATGCAGCCTCTAAGCTGTCTTATTTTGACAGGATGAAAAATGAAGGTCAGTCACATAGCAATACCACAAAGCCTGCTGTTGTTTCATCATCTGTCTCAGCTTTTTCTGTTTACATTCTGTCTTTCAAGCTGATTATCTGCGGAAATGTACGATGACAATAGTCTGATTGCACTTTGCAGCCATAGTTTGTGAAATGGCAGCTTTATTTATTTATTTTGCTTCTGTGCATCAGAACCTTAGTTAATATGTGTATATCCATATAGGCTGCTGTGTTTTTGTTTTGCTTCTTTAGATTGCTTGGGTGTTGTATGCATGCTTCTCTTACCAGAATTCATACAAACAGTGTTTGGGCTTTCATAGTCAGCTAAAGTTAGAGGGAAAGAAAAGTGAAAAGTGGGAATAAGTGGTGTAGAATTATTTTTTCATAAGAATTATAGATCTTTTTCAAGCTTAAGTATGCATTTCATGACCTTTTAAAAATCTATTTTAGTGCCTATGATGGTCCCCAAAACAACCTCAGAGACATTAAAGCATAAGATCAACCCCTCAGCTGGTGAGACATTTCCACAGGCAATAGATGTCTTGCTTTATACTCCAGGTAAGGTGATGTATTTCTTTGTTAGCTTTAATTAGCCTATAAAGCATGTTATCTCCCAGCACCTGGTATTATGACTGCCTGATTTTGTTCGCATTCTGACAGGCTTTGGTTGTGCATAGAATACTAAAACAGAAAAATCATTAAAAAAGAACAGTATTATTGCATATTAAGATACTCCAAGGCATACTTTCAAAGTTTTAATTTGCCTTCCTGTGTATATATGTGTTATATAGTCTTCAATTATGTGTTAATGTGCTAATTTCCCATTAAGACTTCCACCTCATTAATTGAGCGAGGTGGAAGGATGATGCTCCACTATTGATCAATATTCATTGTTCTTTTTTATCTTCCAGTAGAGTCATATGGTGGTATTTTGTTGAACCATAGTGCTGGGAATAGTGTACCACCTCTTGAAATCCCAGCCAGAGCTATATTCCTGTGATTCTCACTGCATAATGTGTGATCCAATGTCTAATGAATGTCTAATTCATCACACATGATTTAAGTCCACCCCTGAAGAATGCATTATCATTTTCCTTGTGAGTTTTTGTGTGATACTTGGCAAATTTATATCTCACTAATTCAAAATATGCTGAAAAAAGAAGTTAAGGACAAAAGGCTGCCCAGGGAAGTGGTCAAGTCACCATCCCTGGATGTATTTAAAAGATGTTTGGATGCAGAGCTTGGAGACATGGTCTAGTGGAGGGATTGTTAGTGTTTGGTCTTAGGTTGGACTAGGTGATCTTGAAGGTCTCTTCCAACCAAAAGATTCTGTGATTCTGTGAAAGCCTCCTATAGTTTTAGGTGCCTAATTTGAGTTGTCTTGGATCTGATTTTTCAGAGCAGCTGGATATGGCACTTCTTAATGAGACTTGAACTTGAATATAAATTTAGCTTTGTGCCTCAGGTTTGACATCTAGAAGTGAGGAGTGTGCTGTTAGTGTACATAAGAAGTTCTGGATTAAATGACTTGCACGGGGATTCTGATTCAGAGGCACTAAGAACTCCTTAGAGGTCTTAACTTCTGCCTCACTCACTACATGCATTTAGCCAGAAAGAGAAGGAGGAATCCTAGAAATAACTCTCCTTTGCTACGAGATCCTGATCTAATTCAAGAGCAAATCATGACATCTAGCAGTGATCTGTGAGGGACAAAGTATGTGATCATATGTTGCAGGGGAAGAAAATAAAAATAAATCAGGCACATATCTGAGGCTGTTCACAATGCATGTGAATTTGGAAAGTGGAGATAGTAATTCTGCGCTAACTTCATAACCTTACTAGTCTTCTGATGCGAGTTCACATTTAATTCCTAGTATTTGGGCAACTTGAGACAAAGTGAATTTCACAGTTAAGAAAGTGGGCAGGAGGAACTCCTCGTGGAAGGTTTAGTTGTGCTTTTCTTTCTTTGTAGTACGAGGCTTCTAAATGGAGCTCTCATGTTGTGGCAGATAGAATGAATGGATTTATTAGTTTTATTTCACAGGGCTTAAAAGCCTCCCTGCAGTCCCAGTTAGCCAGGCACTTAGTCATCAATGAAAAAGATTCCCTCTGCTCTGAATAACATCAGTGTGTGAGATTACACCATCAGGTGGGCTCAACAAATAGATGAGAAGGAGCACAAATTCGTTGTGAACTGTGACGTTCATTAATTGGTGATGTAAGTTCCAGAACACAGGCACATTTCACTAGAATGTTGCTCTGCCTAATAATGTTTTTTCCACGTGTCTACAAAAGTGGTTTATTTTCTTTACTTTTCTCATCTTCTCTGCTTTGTTTCTAGGGCATCTTGACCCTTCAGAAAGACATGACAATGCTCATCCGAAACTGTGGTGTGCTTTAAATGAGGGGAAAGTGGTGGTCTTTGATGCATCTACCTGGTCTATTCAACAACACTGTTTCAGAATGGGCCGCTGTAAACTGGTAAGACTAACACGCGTATCACAACTGCTGCTTTAGTGTCTTTTTTTCTGTTGCTAGAGCCTGTATGACCATGAATCATGGGCTAGGCCACACTGTCATTCCTTAGAAGCTGTAAATGGACATTCGAGTTGTTTGTGCTATGGTTAACTTGGAGAAATGGAAGCTTTTAAGAGAAAGGGAGAGGAGAGAAAATGGATTTGTACTGAAACAACTCAACTGGTAGGAAGTGATGGATTGAGCGTTGGTCAGGTGTGCTGGCCTAGTGACATGGGTTCTTGGGACAGGAAGGCTGGTTTGAAACAGCTGAGTGGAGAGGATCTATATAAAGAGAAGATGAGGAGAGCCCTAAGAATAGATGAAAAGTCATCTGTGCTGAAGAACTGGAAACTGGGGAAAGGTGTAAGGAAACCAATGGATGATACTGTAAGAGAGAGTAGTCGAAAATGACTTGGACAACAGATTAAAGAGAGTTGCTTGTGGAAGATAGTTTGAAACAAGTAACTTGATGAAAGGGAGAGCTAAACCAGGCTTCAGACTGTGTGAAAAACATACGGAAGAGAGAACAAGCAGCAAAGGGATTGGATAGGTGACTTGTATGGAAGTTGAGAAACATCTTTGTGGATAAATGTGGGAGAAAAGGAAAAGTAGAGCTGATGGTGAGGGGGTGGAGGAAAAACGGAAATCTAGGAGAAGAGTTGGAAGCTGGCCTATTCTAAAGAAGAGGAAGAGAAGAGGAGAAAAGTTTGGAACTTATGGGACTTGGGAGGGAGAGAAATTAAAAGTTTCTGAATAGGGGAAGGATGTTCCAGGGACAGCAGAGGAGGAGACAGTATTTTCCTAGGCACCACTTGTAACTAAAGTAGGAAGTATGTTTATATCAGATGGTTAGTACAGCTTCTAATCCAGTAGACAGAAATATACTAACTTCTGTGGTTTTCCCCGGCACCATCTGTAACTTTTACTTTGTGTAAGCCAGGAAACACAGCTTTGAGTCAATTACCAAGATACATTATTAATCATAATTACTGAAGGTTAAATTAGGCAAAGAGATCTGTTCCCTCTCCCTCTCCAGCAGAGCAAAGGATAGAATACTGGAGTGCTGAGTCTTGATCTCTTACTGTAATCACCAGAAAACTGCTACCTCTTAATGTAGACTTTTTTTCCATGTTACATTAAAAAGTGTTTTTTCTTCTGAGTTGTATTTAATACTGCTTTTTCTCCTCAGACTTGTATGGTAATGGTAGAACAGAGTCAAGTGTGGATTGGTTCTCAAGACTCCATTATTTATATAATCAACACTCACAGTATGTCTTGTAATAAGCAACTAAATGATCATCGTTCTGATATTACAGACATCGTTGTGGAGAAGAAGAATGGGATACCCAGGTATATCTAATTACAATGTTTTCTTCTTAAAAATACATGTACAAACAAATGTGAAAGACTGGAGAGAGGAGAATCTTTCTGTGCTTAAATAAAAAGCCATTTTATATAGCTAGAACAGTGTTCACCAGCCTTGGACAACTTTAGCTGGCAGTGAGCAGAGGAACAGTTAAAGATCCAGGTGGTATAGGATGGTGCTTGAGTTAGTTGACTGAAACAAAAACAAAAAGTTAACTTGTGCTTAAGGAAGAAGCTCATACAGGAAACCAGTGACTGATTTTCGTAGATGTTGGAAAGAAAGAGCCTTGCAGAGAGATCTTGAGAAATTAGAAGGCTGGGCAATTGCCAACCATATGAAGTTTAACAAGAGGCAACCCTGGATATATGTACAGACTGGGGGACAAAAAGCTGGCGAGCAGCCCCATGGAAAAGGATCTGGGGGTGTTTAGTCGATGGTAAGTTGAGTGTGAGTCAACAGTGTGCCTTGGCAGCCAGGAGGGCCAACCACATCCTAGGGTGCATCAAGCACAGCATGGCTAGCTGGTTGAGGGAAGGGATTGTCCCGTGCTGCTGTGCACTGCTGCGGCCTCACCTCGAGTACTGTGTGCAGTTTGGGGCACCACGGTATAAGAAGGACATAAAACTATCAGAGAGTGTCCAAAGGAGGGCTACAAAG
>VXAA01001152.1:340289-378065 GCA_013399115.1 Anseranas semipalmata | reverse complement strand
CTCTCTGGTGACAGCGACAGGACCCGAGGGAACGGCATGGAGCTGTGACAGGGGAGGGTCAGGCTGGGTGTTAGGAAAAGGTTCTTTACCAAGAGGGTGGTCGGGCACTGGAACAGGCTCCCTGGGGAAGTGGACACGGCACTGAGCCTGCTGGAGTTCAAGAAGCATTTGGACAACACTCAGACATATGGTCTGATTTTTTTGGGTGGTCCTGTGTGGAGCCAGGAGCTGGACTGCATGTTCCTTGTGGGTCCCTTCCAACTCGGGGTATTCTGTGATTCTACGAGTTTAGAAACAGGGGTGTCCTATCCTGCTATCATAAGCCTTCCTTTAGCCCGGTATTGTAGCTCCCATATTGTATATGGTAAACTAGGAATTTCCTTTCTAAAGAAAGACCACTATGTACTTTAGAACAAGGAGGATAAAGGAATGTTTTTTTTCAGACGAGGTTGAGAGCAGCTGGGAGTTGGCAGCATCCAGCTATGAATCAATGCGTATACAACTTAAAGACCACTTCGTTTTTGCTTTGAGAACATTGACCAGATTGTTATAACATACTTTGGAATTTACCCTGCGTGTTTGTAAAGAAAATAATATATTCCTTGTTTTGTTCAGGCAAAATGCTTTTCATCTTTTGGTAACACAGGGAAGAGTGATGGCTGGAGGCCTTAACCTGCTGTTTCTCCGTGGGGGTGGTAACTCCCAGGCCAGACCAGAGACAAGCCTCAGCCATGCTAGAGAGGTGCAGCAGGCATAACTGGGTTTGAGGGAGAATTTGCTTATGTGTCATTGGGACCTTCTGAAAAAGTTATTCTCATCTGAAGAAAACAAATGTCAAAGGTGGAAGGGATAGTATGATTTGTTTTCTCAGGTGCAGTAGCAAAGAAAAACAGTTTTGAGATATTTTGGTCCTACCTTGAGAGAAAAAGAAAATCTAACAGGCAACAACATTCAGGAGAATTATAGGGGATGTTTTTGTTGTACTCAACTCCTCAAGCATGGTGTAATCGATGCTCTAGTTCACTTAGAGGTCTGAATTAGCCTGCAGTGTTTCCAGTGATACAAAGTCTTTTTAGAGTATAGTCTTAGAAGAAGAAGGAAAAAAAAAAAATCTGTGCTTGAATACTTTAGTTCCAATAGGAGACAAACGGCTAGAAAGATGGATGCCTGGCTGCAACCCAGAGCTCTCTGTTGGTTGCTTAAATGCACTTTCACTACCAGGATAGAATTGGACACTTCAGAGTGAGATCCAAAGCACTTGTGATGAGCAAAGTGCCTACACAAAATGCAGCTGTCTAGAGCCAGCTATGTACAGTGTAGTGAGGGAAGGAAAAAAGCGTAGGTTCTTCTTCAGGCATCTTGGTGGGGACAGGATGGACATGCTCTTGTCCATTCAAGACTCTGATCACTGCTTCAAATAATTGAACAAGGCTAACTGTTCACTGTAAGTGATAGTAACTGGCCTTGAAGCCTCTTGGACTTCTAATCTCTTGACGTTAGTCAAATAAGAACATTAATTTGGATCAGCGTAAAATTTGCTATTTTGCAAGTAAGTCTCTTCTATGTATGAATGCTGTTCTGAACAGGAATGTACACTATGCTATTATTATTAATGTTTTATCTGTATCAACAGTGAAGCGTACTCGAGCAGCTTAGATGGAACAGTGATTGCTTGGAACATCAGCACTCTGAAAGTTAACCGTGTGTTTCAGCTGCCCTGCCAAAATCTCACTTCTATCAAACTTCATAATGACCAACTGTGGTGCTGTAAGTTCATTCCTCAAGCAATTAACTTTTTTTATCTTCACATAATGTGCTGTTTTATTAGGCAGAACAATACATTAATCTCAAACACTGACTTTTGTGTACATGATGTTCTACTCCCCATTTTCCACTTGGTCTGTTTATGCAGCCTTCTGTAGGTAAGGCCTCCAAAACACTTGCATGGTTGGCTAGCTTGGATCTCTCCTGAAGGTATTGCCCTTGCTGCAGGATGTGACTTCTGGCTGCAATGTGTTTGTCTGACCTCCCCTGGCAATACCTGTAAATTGGAATGGAAAGCTTTGAGAAAGTCCTTTTAAAGTCTAGAGGGGCAATAATTGTTGCAAATTGCATTTAGTATTCTGGCTAGATTTTATGGTATCAGTCTGACTTGGTGATCTTCAAACCTGCCTTTTGGCCACTTTTAGAACCTGCCACCCCCTCTGCAGAAGTCTAGATGAATAAAGTCAGGATTTATGTTAGGGTAAAGGATTATCTTGAAATTCTTTCATAAATTGTGGTGGATTCAAGAATTTGCACTGATAGGCAGTACTGCC
Organism: Anseranas semipalmata; assembly: GCA_013399115.1. NCBI lineage: Eukaryota > Metazoa > Chordata > Aves > Anseriformes > Anseranatidae > Anseranas > Anseranas semipalmata. The sequence goes on along the minus strand of VXAA01001152.1, from coordinate 375,747 downwards.
CTGCATAAGAGCCTGTATCTAATCATACCTTACCAGAACAGCAAGTAAAACCTTTGGAAATTCTTGCTGCAGGCAGTAGCAATTCTGCCATTGCTTTGGTGGGGTAAGGATTCAACCCTGTTAACTTTGTAGTATGAGCACTTGAGTTCTGTAGATAAAAACAATTGTGTAGGAGACCTCACACATAGGTTCTCTAGTAATGGAAAGGAGTTTGTCTTTTCTGCTCTCATTGTTTTTTGGACTCTAACAGGTGTTTGTACTGCAGAATAGTAACCAGCATTTAGAGAAAGGACAGATGTGAACAAAAAACAAACAACAACAAAAAAAAAACAGGAAGAAGAACCTCAAAGATTTCACTATTGATTGAGAAACAAGACAGGTGTTAGATGCATCTATTTTGTTTTGCCTGTTTTCCCCATGGTTTATGGTTGTGGAAGAAACAGGCACTTCTGCTAGTAACACTTTATCTTTAATATTGAAGGTACCAGAAGTTGCATACTTGTCATGTCACCTTATGAATTTCGACTACAGATGAAAATCGAGTATCACCTGAAGGATGTGTGTTCATATTTCCTCTGCTTCCAGCTCTTTCCTGAGGTATTAAATTTAAACTGTTAGTCATGCTTTCTCCACACCATGTTATGTGTCATTACAAGCAACTGTATAGTTACTTACTGCAATATGCTTCCTGTCAGCAGTGCTAAGGTTAAACATAACTTTCTGTGCTTTAGAGAAATGAAGTGTGGGCATCTTACTCGGGGAGTAGTGACCTGTATATTTGGAACACCAGAGACTTTACAAGCACACCTCAAAAAATTCATCTTCAAGATTGCTCTGAGATTACCTGTATGATACAAGTTAAAAATCAGGTGAGAGACGTTTGGACTGTTTTTACTTGTTGTGGAATTCTTTACTAAAGTTTTATTTGTTTGCAACTCTCATGGGCTGTCGTTTAGTTAGCTTCCTTACAGGGTGTCTGCATATGTGCTGGTTTGAAACATTAATTCCTCTTTGAAATCGGAGCCCGACACAACTGACTGCTATGACTATATCCCAAAATGCATGTCAGGCCAAAACCACTCATCAGTAATTAAATGCATGGTGACTTTTATTAGCCATTAACATTTTCAGGGAACCGTAGAAACCGAAAGTTTAGGTCCCTCGATATTTAATCTCAGGGCTCCTGCAACTAAGCCTTGGAAAAGGTTAATAGACAAACAATAAATGCCAATTAGCGTGACTATTTTTGTAGATGACCTTTTTCTTGTTTCGTTACCACATGCCTAACTCAACACAAACCAAAGGAGCCAACAGCTTCCTACCTAGCTGTCTTGTGTCCCTGTCATTTTTGGCCTCGGGCTGTGTACCTGCTGTTCCTAAGTAGTATCACTAGCTGTGCATATGGCTGTAGTTGTGATACCTCATGGACACGTTTATGGTTAACTCACAAACAGATAGCTAAAATATATCTATTAGGGACCCCACCCTCAGATGTTCCATATTCCCTTCCTGTAAAATGACTTTTTTCATGAAGTGCCTCATAAAACAGGGAAGCTTTCTGTGTATCCAGCCCTTGGCTAGGTTTGTGAACCAAAATGAAAAAAGCTTTTGAGATAGCGTTCTCCAAAGGAGAAGTGGATGTGTTTCACCCTCATTTTAAGGGATCTGGCTTCCTCCCACTCACAGCACTGCCTGGTGCAATGCGTGCTCCTGGGTGCCTCATGGAGGAGAGAACATGAGGCTTCCCAGAGCATCCTCCTCACCTTACACCCTTAATACCACATTACCACCTTATCACCTTACTCCCAAGCCTCTGGGAGCCTGTGCTAACCTGTAAATTGATGGATTGTTTGGAAATCCCAAGGCATTAAATTCTCCACCTTAACTAACATTGCAGTCCAACTCATTGGTACAAAAGAAACAACTGGAAAATATCCCTGTGTGATCCATCTCCTGAACCTGAGTGTTCAACACACCATCTTTTCAGCCTGCCAATAGCTCAGCAGCCTTGTCCAAGCTTCTTGTAGTGCCTGGAGCACCCATACTCCTCTTCCACACAGCATTGCAGTTACTGAGAATTAACTTTTAGCCTGGTAAAGGCTAACAACAATATTGTTAGGGTTGTCTGCCATGGGCTTGCTTTTAAGTGCTTTCATTAAAAACAAGCCATGGTTTGTCTTTAAGAAACCTGAAACAAAACCAATTGCATTATATGTCTATCTGAAATAGGCTGCTTTCATAGAATCATATAACCCATTTAAGTTGGAGAAGACCCTTAAGATCAAGTCCAACCACTAAACCATGTCCCTAAATGCCACGTCCACACATCTCTTACATAGCTCCAGGGCTGGTGACTCCACCGCTTCCCTGGGCAGCCTGTCCCAGTGCCTAACCGCTCTTTCCATTAGGAAATTCTTACTGATGGTGAGCATTAATACTCAATGGTGAGTACTTACCCTGTGCAAAATTATGCACAAGACTCTGGGTCAGCCCATGAGCATCTGACCCTGTGTTCTGTGTCTAATGATGGCAACAGCAATGCTGTGTAGGGAATGTGCATGAACCTGGCCTCTACCCCCAGTCTGCTCCACTTAAACTCACATGCTGTCCCTGGTTCTTGTTTAGGGGTACTAAACAAAAAAAGTGTATACCTCTTCCTCAGTCTTATCTATTTTTGGACCTGATCTCTGTCAATCTGATCCGCTTTTGAATTTGCTGGTGCCACAGCTTCCTGCAGCAGCACGTTCCAGAAGTTCACTGCCAGCTGTCTACAGAGAAGTACTTTCTTCTACATGAAACCATCCTCTTTCTGGTTTCCACACGGGTCCCTTACTTCTCTAGTTGTGGGATTTGTTGAAAAATAGTTCTACATTCTCCATATGTAATCTCTTGTGATTTATTTATTTATTGTAAACCTTAATCTGATCCCTCCTTAGCTGCCTTCTCTCCAGACTTAGGAGTCCTGGCTTTTTTTTTTTTAATCTTCATTTATGACAGCTGTTCCTTGCCCTTGATAGTTTTAATTACCTTTCCCTGGATCTTTTCTGTGTCCTTGACTAGAACTGCTCATAGCACTCAAGATATGGGCAGGCTGTGCTTTATACAGTGGTGAAGTGACACCTTCTGTCTGTACCGTGTCTGTGGAACCAAAAGGCTTCCGGTAAAATCAAAATCCTTGCGCTCTGTTCTGTCCACATGGGCATTAAGACCCTCCTGGAACCCCAGCAGGACACTGAGGCAGTTTTCCCTTTTACAGAAGCCCTGCTGACTTGTTCCTGATAGAGTTTCTTCATTTACTCAGTGATCTTATTCTCTGTTACAACTGCTGCTGTCTTTCCAGGGATGGAAGTCAGACACGTTAGTTGGATGATTATTTTCTTTTCCGCAGGGATCCTCTTCAGAACCTCTCTCTGTGGAGGGGAAGCCACTAACTCCAACAAATACATATAGGAAATTCTCAGTGTTCCCCTTTTCCGGCTTAGCAAGAGACAACCCTCACTGTATTGTTGTGGCATGCAAAACTCCTGTCTTGACTGTGTCCTAGACCAAAATATAACACATAAAAAATATTGATTTTATTTGTTTTTCCTGCAGATGTGGGTTGGCAGCAGTGGGACATCGCAAGGCAAAATCAAAGGGAAGATCTATGTGATCAGTGCTGAGAAGAAGACTGTGGAGAAAGAGTTGGTTGGGCATGCCGACACAGTAAAGGCGCTTTGCTCGGCAGAGGACAGATACGTCCTCAGTGGTGCTGGAAAGGAGGAAGGGAAAATTGCCATTTGGAAAGTTGAATAATTTAGCTTTTCAAAATATGTCTACCTGTGCTAGGAAAAGTGAAGGCCTCAGGCTTTGTTTAATCTAGCATTTTGCATCTATTTCAACCAGCTGTCAGTGTTATTTTTGTATTTATTGAGTTATTTTTAGTAGCTACATCGCTGTAGAAAATCAAAATAGAAGTGAATCTCCTTGCACCTGCACGTTTGATAAAGAAATGGAAACGTGAATAGAGGGGTTGCTGGCTTTAAACTTACCATATTTTCTTGTGAAGGATCAGAGTTCTAGGCCAGACTCTGTGATGCAGGCTGCACTGAGTGACCCAAAGCCAGTGGAGGATAAGCTCGGTAATTCCACAGGAGCTCTTTCTCAGCAATGCATGGATTACCTTTTTTAGGGAAAAAACAATCAAAAAACAAAACAAAAACACCCAAATGCATTTATTTGATTTATTGAGTTACTGTAAATGCTGAGTACCTTTCTGAACTAGCAGCTAGGTTTAGTTGGGAAGACTGTCCATTACCACTGTATGTATATTTATGGTGCTGTGTTATTTAAAAAGTAGATACAGACAGGCTCTCCCTGATAGCACTGAGAACTTCCTGCTGGTGAAACAAGATACTTGGATAGTCTCAATGACTGTTTTACTTCTGAAACTTGTTCTTCCTCTAAAAACAGTGCACAGCAGTTGGCATTTGTAACAGTTTGTGAAACTGATTTTTTTTTTTTTTTTCCACCTGAAGCACTTAATTTATTTAACTGCCGTATATATTATACTTTCTTTTGGAAGCAACGTTTTCGTTGCTGTGCAAACAAATCTCTACCAGCCCTCCCTGCAGTCACTGTTTCTGTAATCAGAGGAACTGCTGTTATTTAATGTAGAACCTGCTTAATGTCTTTTTTTTTAAAGTTCTGCAAAGTCATCGAACTACTCCTTAATTACCGAAGTGGGCATCATCAGATTGCAATCTAAGGGATTCTTTCAAGCAGCATTCCCTAATCACTTCCTGAGTTACTTTTTTTTTTTTCCATTGATAACAAAATTACCTACAATTAAACAATAAGTCTTTGCAGAATAGTTCTATTTGTATCAGTGCTGAGTAAAGTGGAATACAATATTTAAATTATTGTAAATAGAAGGAAAAAAGAGGCTGCTACTTTTTTAACAAATATAAACTGAAACAGTGTAGGCCTAATAGAAGTGTAAACTACTGGAAATATACTCCATGTAATACTTCTAACTCTTTCAATGTACTGATGAAAGGTTTTATCATGTCATGGTAATTGTAATTTTACCTTTTTAGTATTTTTTCAATTTAAGAATATTAAACACTATATTGATACTCTGGCCTGTCTTTGTACCTTGTTCTTTTTCCTGTGTAACTTGGTACACAATACAAGAATAATGATTTTTAGCACTGACTTGCATCTTCTCTGTGTGCTATGGAGAATAATTGCTGTACTTCTCTCTACATATTCTCCTTTCTAAAAGAAGCTTCTTCTGCTAATGTGTTCTTCTTTGAGCCCCTCATCTGTAACTTTCAGGTTCCTTCTTTCCTCCCCAGGCAGCTGTTTGGCTGCTGGTGGTGAGTGAAGTGAATTATTTACTGAATTAGAGGGTTTCTCTGTACGGAGACGCCCAGGAGCTGCTAATGAAATTCCGGTTGTTGCGGAGATGCACCCAGCTACAGCCACCCGCCTGTCATGGCCCGTGTTCTCACTCCTGCAAGACTTTAAACCTGGCTTTGCCTTCTCAAGCGGTTCATACCCAGCTTGTGTAAATGTCAGATGACAAAACTAGCAAATGCCCACTTTTATACCGGTAAATTCTCTTATTGATAGAAGAGTCCAATGTATTTGTTGAATAGCAACGTAATTTGTTGACTAGATGTCTCCTTCTCAAAACACTGCTTTCTTTAACACCATCTGTTGCTGTGGCTGTTAAACACACACATATAGGAAAGCAGTTGAACCACAGCAGACAAAAGCATGAGATACACAGATCCTTCAAGAAAAATAAGCCATCCCCAGGAGCAGGAGTAGCAGCAATACTGATTCAACTGACTTGGAGCACAACGCCGTGTCATTTGGTCTCTCCTGGTGTGAAGCGAAAGCTCAGGTATGCATTTACTTACTATTTCTGCTTTGCTCCAGCATTATAGCCATGGGATTGAACCTGCAGGAACAGGGCTCTGAGATTTTGCTCGGTTTTCAGCCTGCTTGTTCTCATGCTGCTGGTGGGCCCCTGGGTGGCGGGAAGGCTCAGGGAAAGGGATCCACAGACCCGTTATCCTCAGAGCTGCTCTTTGCCATGATGCTTATTCAAGAGCTTGGCAAGTCAAGGTGCCAGCGGGCAGCCCACACCAAACCTGCTGACTGATGCTGACTGATGCTGCCTCTCGGTATGAGCGCTCTTTGCTCGTCTCTCTTGCCAGCTGTTGTTTCACTCCGGGGTAAGCTGTTTGAGGCGAAACCAGCTTCTGGTTGTGTTCACGTAATGCTTATAATGCTGCCCTGGCTCACAGCAAGGACTCCTGCAAGTTGCAACCCTATAAATACTATTGCTTAAATGCTTGGTTTTTGTAAACCTTTTGTTGAGCCTTTCATATCAAAAGCAGATTGTCAGGGCTCAAAACAGGCCGCCAAACAGTGGGAAAGTTTTATGTTCTACCCGAGATTGTCTTCTCCTCCTAACAGTGCTTAGAGGTTGCTACACAAATTGAAAACAGAAGTCTTATAAATATTTATAAATAATTGATTGATAAACCAGAAAGAGTTGCTGCATCCTGCCAATCTGTTTTACAGACAGGCGATGTTTCCGTTTTCAACTGCCCAGAGAGGTTTTGGCTCCAATCTGCCTGTCCCCATTCAGCTTAACACCAAGTAACTGCCTCCTGAGGGGCCACAAAAGCCCTTCTGAGCTCTCGGAAGCCACTTTAAGGAGAACAGATGCAGCAGTGACCTGCTGAGCACACTCGATGGCTCTCTTGCCCTAGTGTTGCGCTGCTGTTGGGGCTGGTCAGCTGTAACGTGAAGCCTTCAGCTAAGCCTGTGCCCCCCCCGAGTCCACCTGTGCCCCCATCCCTTCCTCTTCTGCCTCTTTGAAGTCTTGTCCATTGCTTGGAAGCCAGCTGCAGCTCACGGTTAATTTTTATTCGCCTCCTTTCTGCTGTTGATTTTTCAAGCCGAGGGATGGCAGTATTTGCTTCTAGAAATAACCCGCGTGAACTGCGGAGACTGGAGCTGCTTGGAAAATTGGTCTGCCTCGTGCTGGCTGTGATGTCCCCGATGGGGCTGTGCAGCGAGGTAGGAAACGGCCCCTTCCTCTGCCTTTCAGCCTGCAGATGTGGACAGCTGTGGGTCTGTTCGTAGGAACAGGTCCCTTTCTCTGTCGGTACTGAATGACCCCTGCCTTTCACTGTCACCTTCTGCAGTGAAAAAGCAGAAACCCATCCTCTCACCGCTGCCGTGGCTTACTTGCTTCTGTCCCTCTTTCTGTATCGTTTCAGCCGCTGTGTTCCTCCGGGTGCCTGAAGAGCCTGCTTTCCTCTCCAGCGCTCCCCCCGCGACTGCTCGAGGATGCAGCACGCCTCGTGGTGGCTGTCACTTGGTGTGGATCCCGGCTGTGATCGGATCAGATTCCATTTGGGGGCTGAGGATAAGGTAGGGCGTGCTGGATGAAAGCTGCGGGATTGCCTCCAGGTGCTTGGCTTTCCCCGCTGCCCACCACCCTTGGCCCCAGGCTTTGGTCTGCTTTCTCCTGCTGTGACTCCCTGTTCATCACTGCGGCCCCTGTGGGGCTGGTTCCCTGCTGGGTGGCTGCCCCCTGCCCCTTTTTGGTGCCCTGAGCCCCCTCCTCCCTTCAGCACACCCTTGTCCTCATGGGCACAGCCCATGTGCCCAGTTAGCTCTGTGCTTGTTAGTGGCTCGTGTAACGAGGCTGGAGCTGCTGGAGAGCTGGGTCTGAGAGCCTGAGCTCTCAGCTTTGTGTGGGGTAACCCATGCAGTGTCCCCAGAAGGCCTGATCCTGCCACGCGCAGCTGGATTTGGGCTGCTCAGTCCACACCGTTGCCCACGTTCAGCTGCCTGAGCACCCCAACCTGCTGCACGGGGCTGCTAAATCCCTCTTCCCTCCTTGGCAGCCACCCCCAGTTGGTGTTACCTCCCCATCCAGCGTCACGGGCTGGGGACCATACTGTCACCCACACCCCAGGCTAGGAGAAATGCCACCCCAGTGGTGGTGGGGAGTTGTGGGGAGCCCAAGGGATGCAGGGACTGACCCCCCCACCAGGCAGTTTGGCGTTGGGGAGGAGAGAGCTGTTTGCTATTTCCTTTTCCTTCCCTGTTTTCCTTTCCTGGGTCCAGAGGTTTCTGCTTCCCACTGCTCTCCCCTGGATGCATCCCGCCTCCGTCGCTGGAAAGGAAGCTGAGGGCTGCCCCGTCCTCCCCCTCACTTGGCACAGTGGATGGAGCTGGTAAGTGGATGCTCGGGAGGAGATGGATGACCAGAGAGGGGCTCAGTGTCGCACACCGTGAGACACCAGAGAGGTTGAGTTTGTTCCTTTGCTGCTTTCGCATCCCTTTGGCCTCCTCGATTTTAATCACAGCAGGAGAGGACAGGGATGTGGGACATCCAGGAGGGGCAGGACCCACACTTTCTCCTTGGTGTTGGTGGAAAAACCAAGTGCATAGCCCAGGCTGAAAGCCAGACTTACTGCGTTTTCTGTTTTTCACTTATTCCAGTGAGAAAAGAGCACGGCTGAGCTGTGTTTAGTCAAAAATGAACCAAATGCTGCATGGGCATCACATGCTCTGAGCTGCTGCTCCTGGTTCTGAAGAGGTGCCTTCAGGAGAAGTCTCACACCAAAGCCATCAAGTAAACTGCCGGAAATTCAAGTGGGAAAACCGAGATCTTCATGCTGCAAGTTTAACCCTGCCAGCTGCCATTTGTGAGCTGAGGCAGAAGCCCCTCCAGCTTTCCCCTCTCGTCAGTGGTTAATTAGTTTGGATGTGAACTGGTCTCTTTGGAAGCTGCTTAGGGTTAGTTTGAAAATAAAGCCTGACCCTGTTTCCTCCCATACCCTCCGTGGTGGAGCAGAGAAGCAGACAAAGGCTGATGTGCGGGTAAAGGAGGGACGGGTCCCCCCTTCCACCCGCTCAAAGGGGAGACCCTAAGCTCCCTCTGCCCTTGTGGTGCTCTCAGCAATGGCACACATCACAGCCGGGGCCTCCCCCCATGCTCCCTCCAAACAACGCAAGCCGCAAGCTCTTACTGAAATGTTTATTAAGATCGAACTTCAGAACAACGGATTGGAACACAAGGTCTTGTGGAGTAGAATATCTCTAAACTGATTTTTGTTTTCTATGCGTAAATGAAAAAAAAAAAAATCAAGATTATACAAAAAGACCAGAAAGTGCAGAACACAATAAAACAGTTCTCATGCAACAAATCGTTTTTTTTTGACCTTAAAACAGAAAATAAGCTCAACAGTGTAGAAATAAAAAACATACATACATTATGCCGTCTATGCACTCAAACATTCATCTGTGACATTACTTTTCTTTTATCCCTTTTTCCTCATAAAACTTAACATTATGTGTTTAACACATGCTTATAAACATTGCTAAACTCAGCAAGAGCTATTATAGTGCCCCAACTTAATAAGTTGATAAAAAAAGTAGTTGTCATATGGCCAGTTCACAAAGGAACCAAATATTCTCTTTTTATTTTTTTTCCGCTATGAGATGCCTATATGCAGCTTTCTATTAATATGAGGCATTTAAAATAAGCTGGTCATTTGGCTACCAAAAGGGCTTAGTGTTCATGTTACATCAGAAAAAAAATAATAGTCGGGAACTGCCAATTTGTGAACAGAGAAGTCTTTCTGGTTTTGGGGCTATTTACTACAATTTGGCTATCACTGAGTATTGAGTAGGTGCAGGCTAATAAGCTGATGACTGGTTAGGCAAGGCTACGCTCCTAGAGCTCTACCCACAGCTTCGAAATTTAAGACCAATGTATCAGAGCATGTCAAATTGAACCCACGCCCTGGGTTTTCTGTAAAGCTTTGGCAGGTCACAAATGCATCAAGAGCCTTTTAATTTGAGAAGATACTCTCTTTTTTGGGGGGGGAAATAATATTTGCCATCAAACTGCCGCAATTTCGGTCAACGTCAGACTGCTCGTGCCTCCCTGTGCTCTCCAGGGTGAGGCTGAAAGATGGGAGAAAAAAGGGGGGAAAAAGTCCAATCGGTTTTCCAGGGGCTGATCTCAATTTAAAGTACAGGACAAACCGAACATCTGATCGCGCAGACCTCGCTGCCCTGGCAGAGTGAAGCCGTGTGTTAATGCCACCTTACGGAAGGACAATTGAGCCTCTCTGTTATCATCCAACCATTTCCCAGCTGTCCAGGCTGCTGAGCCTCTAAAACAAAAGGCGGGTCGGGATCCGAGCTCCTGCAGCTCGCCTTTGCGCGGTGCTTGTTCTGGATGCAACATGAGAAACAGAAAACTTTGGGTAGCTCCTCTTTTTAAAATGACCATTTTTCAACGCACTTTACGAACGTTCAGCTTCATTGGTTAAGAATAACAGCTAGAGGACTCTCTGTAACCATAAAGTTTCTGCAAAGAAAAATAAAATTTGGTATTTCTTCTACACAGTCATTAATAACATTTCTGTGCAACATTTGGTGTTCATTACATTTATTTGGCCTATTAAAAGGAAACAAGGACAAAACAGCTGCAAATAAAACCAACTTCTCTTTCACAATAGATACTTCAGATGCCGAAGCTGCTACATGTGCTTGGAATATCATGCAGGAGTTTACTTATTCATTTAAATAGGATGTATATTTATAGCTGAGCTCATCGCGCATCAGACTAGGATGGGGGAAAACCTGGAAGAACTCAGTTGAAAACATTGTTGAGTACAGTGACGAAGAGCACACAACCAGCAACGCTATTTTGGCCCGAACAGTGTGTATATATAGGTATATACACACAGACACGTACACACACACACACGCACCCCAAAAAAACCTCTCAGTGCCTGAACTAGAATTCATCGCAGACTGAACCAATGTCGTGTGACCCAGCTGCGCGTTTACAGAAAATTACTGAAAATGGGAGCGACCACCCAAAAACGAACGCTGGCCCTGGCGACGTGCTTCCAGGAAGCGAGCCCCCGGTCGCGCACGGCCACCCCGACCTCCCTTCCTGCCCAGACGGGAATAAACTGCAATTTCCTGCACCTTTACGTGCAAGCCTGACCTCAGTGCACGTTGCTGCAAGGAGATGCACCAGATCCCGCCGGAGGCCGGGAAAATCCTGCCTTCGGCGATGGTGGGCTTTGGAGGAAGACCGAGGGCAGGCGGCTGCCTTTCTAACGACGGAACTGAGGCTTTAACGAGGTATCTGGCAGTAATTGCTATTGGTGCTGTTGTCGTTCAAGTGCTGGGGGGAATTTGGATCAGACTGGAGAGGGATGGGGAGGCTCAGCCCTCGCTGCCGTGCCTCCGCGAAACCTCCGAGCGGGGCTGTTTCACGCGCTAGGACAGGGCTCCAAATGCAAGGGGAGAAGCAGGCTGCGTGCTTCAAGGAGCACGAACCTCTGCCGGATTTACTGCCTGCCTCCCTCCTGCTGAGGAACAACCCACATCTTTCCATAACTGCTTTCTGCCAGCGCTCGCAAACGACCAGATTGGTATTATGAAAAGGCTGTTTAGGTAATAAATCTCTATGAAAGTCAGCTAACCAGCAGGAAGGGAAACATTCCTAAGAAATTATTGCTTCTGGAATCTGAAATTGCCAGCCGCAAACAGTTCAAATCCGACTGGACTCTTGCGATAACCCAGCGGTGCAAAATCCTCGCTACGTCTTTCTGAGCGGCTCCGTCTGAGCGTCTCTGCTTTCATGTGAAGCATTTCTAGACGAGCGGCTCACCGACCACAAAGTCCTCATGAACCACTCAAGAATCTGAGCACTACCGGTGTCTAATGCAGAGGTGTCACATGTCACCAGAAAGACTGCAGCAAAATATGCTAAATTCGTTTACAGTATAGAGCAGCTCAGAACGAAACCACTGAACCTCAAACTACAGCAGTGAAGGTCCTGAGATGGAGCATGCAGGATGAATTTGGCCATCCAGTAATATCGGCAAACAAAAAATGACACTTACTGTCACCAGGAGTAAAAAAAGCCCCCTCAACTCTCTTCTGCGATAGACATACACTCACACTACTACACCTTTTAATCGTGAGAAATAAAAAATCTTTTCTATATCAAAAGATAAGGTAAGGGACACATCTAGGAATAAATGAGTGCCCGCTCTACCCTGAGAAGTGCCGGGGCTAGAAAGAAAACTCTCCCAAATTCAAGAAAAAGCATTACTATGAAAGACGTCAGAAACCATCGCTGGCGAGCGCGCTGGAAGTCAGCGCGGCGGTTTCACGGGCTGGCCGAGGTACAGAAGGAGATACTTTGGCAGGGGCTACCCAAAGTTAATTCTTCTGGCAATACTACAAATACTTCAGCGTGTTTACAATGGATAATTATTTCCTTTGGCTTTATAGGGCAGTGAAATAGAGCTTCCTGCTACAAAGCAGCGTGCGTATTTATGTGTTATGAACGGTAATCAAACAGCCCCATAAACAATCCCAAATCTGGATTTTAATGTCTAATTCTTAGAAATGAGGCTAAGCAAAACGCTGGCTGGGACTAACTGGACCTGCTCTGCCTTGGACTGAAACCCCTGGGTCTGAAATGGCGTTCTGCCTCCTCACTGCTTGCCCTGACAGAGAAAGCTAAATAAATGCGTGCGATCTCACCGCCCCAAACTGGTTTACGTTCCCTCTGCAGCGCGTGAAGCAAGAGGGAGCTTCGGCATCTCCTCCCTCACCGCGGCTGGACCTCGGTGAGCTCGACCGTGCTGTGAAAGAGATCTTGGCTTACAGAGGTGCTACGCGGAGCAACGCCGGTCTGAAGCTACATTCACAGTCAATGAAACGCATGAGTGGCAGGGAAACGGGTAAGGCTGGCACCGACCAGAAGATGCAGATTTTCAAAGCGTAGAAGAACCTTCTGAGAAATAGAGATTAAAATCAGGAGTACTCGACAGTGTTCATTTAACCAAAAGCAGAATCTTCGAGAAGTTTTTAAAATAAAATATTAAAGCCACTTTAAAACATCTAACTCAGTTTGTATTTTACATGAATGCCAGTTATAGGGTGAAATACAGCACGCGTCTGTGTTATATATGAATATCACCAGAATATATTAAATGTAATTGAGATGATAAAGTTCACGGCAGAAGTTCAGTTAAAGTATTTCTCACAACTGATTTCTTCAATAAGGTCTCATATTTTTCAGTAGTACTATTCCCCTGTCCGAACACAGTTCACAGTATGTGTTCTAAATAACAAAAATATTCACCTTAAAGAAAAATGACTTCTTTTGAGACACTTGAAAAAAAAAAAGAAAAAAAGACCTGTGCGATTACATGTACTTAGTGCTCGGCAACTTTACCAGCCTAAAAACAACATTGTCACCCTTGGGAGCATAGGACATCGGCACCGACTGAAAGCCTTCCGCTAACAAACACACGTATGCCACCAGGAATTCGTCAACGATGCCAGCGCGTCAACTTCAAATATACCAAAACATACATTTCTTAAATACATTGACAATTCAAGTAATTTATTAAAAACTGCTTTTCATTTTGAAATATATAGTTTTCTTTTGAACGACTATATTGCAGCATGATTTCCACATGCATTTTAAAGTACTGTAGTATAAGAAGTTTGAGGCAGCAGAAACCTTACGACGAGCTGTGATTTGTCTGGTTAGCACATGGATTGACTGCAGCCCGTAGGTCCATGCGAAAATGAGTAAATAGCATCACAAACACTTCTTAGAAGACGACAGGTGGAAGTTCGGTTTCTCAAGCTGCTTTAAATGGCTGCCGGATCTCTGAGCTTTGCCCCTGGACTGGGGAACTGCCAGCGATCCAAATAATATTTTAAATCAGATTAGCACAACTCTTTTAAGCTCTTCACAGAAAATGTCTTTGCACTGCAGCTATGTCCTGAATCAAGGAGGGGGGCATGGAGGTTGCGCTGACGAAATTGGTACAGCAGCTCGGAAGAGCTCCAGCCTACAAGTCCCCCAGCATGCGGACTGGAACAGCAACACATGCTAGTGGACTGGATTTTAAGGCCTGAAAACTGTTTCTGACACAGATTTTTATCCAACCAGACTATGCCATAAAGTTACAGAGGTAGGCCTTCGGTTTACCTTGTTGTACTGACACTGTGCCTTTACCCTGGCTGCTGCATTCCCAGCCAGGAGGTTAAAGGATCATAAAAAGTGCAATTAAGCAACGGCTTCCTTTCCCCACGAACGAGAATTCGCACACCCCATCCCACGAAGCTGACCCCAGAGACACCCTTCTCCGTGGCAGCTTCATCCAGAGATGATCAGGTTTAAATGCCAAGAAAACCCCAGAGCTCACCGGCACGCAAAACTCCCAGCTAAAAATTGTCACAGCATATTCCAATGATATTCGTACAGTTCAGCACTTGTGATAAAAACCTGCGAGCGCTGATCACCTCTCCCAGTTGCTGCTCCTTCCACCCACGGTTCACATCATGTACCCAACGCCACCCACCCGGGACAAGCAGCAGACATGGGAGCAGTTGTTGAACAGTATGACTAACAGGACTCACGGCAGTTTCTTAGAAACCGCAGTAATTGCTTTTTTCTTGAAAATAAAACTATTCTGTAGTAATTGCACTAACAAAAATGTGAAATCTAAAATTAACGTTAAAGAACTGTAGCTGTCAGACCAATAATATGCTTATGAAAAAAATTGATCCAGGTGTCTAAGCGTTTGATTCAGCTACTACACTAGTGAAATCTGAAATGTTCAGACAAAAAAACGGCAAGAGACTATAAGTCAAGATAGCTTCCATTCTCAGTTAGTTTAAAAACAGCCCAAAACTTAATTTTTCTAACTGCTAATTGTATACACTGTGAGTCTCATGCAGATTAATAAAACTTATTCGAAATCTAAATGTATTTGTAATAAAAAAGTGTTCAGAAATGACATTTCTAAGTTGTAGAGAAAGCAATTAGCATCATAGCTACCTGTTCAAACCTATATTAAGGACTACAGAATTTCATTTACATTTTTGCATGAAACTGCCTTTTCTTCTGCAATTTTAGCTACAAGTAGTGAAGATCCTAATTTGTTTTCCTGGAAAAAAAAGAGAGTTCTTGATCCTGCACCTGCACTCCCTGGAATGTGGGCGAACAACAAGCGATGGCCTCACACGGCTGACTCGCTCTCCAGCTCCGACGCGGCGGTCCCTTTGCGCGTGAGCTTCAGTACAGTCGGCTTCTCTGCACTCGTGCTGTTGCCCTCGGTTGTCTCTGGAGGACCCAGTCCCTTCTGTTCTTCCTTTGGCTCTTCGTTGACTTCGGGGTATATCACCAAGAAGGTAGCTGTCAAAAACCCCAGGAAGGATCCCACTGAAGCCACCATGGGAATGACTCTGACTGTGCCAACCACATCCACCACACCGCCAAGGGCAGAGGCCACGAGGATCTGGGAGATGTAAACCTGACACGACAGAATAGCACAGTCTATGCCAAATCCTCGCTTTGAGTTCCCAGGGCTGTGGTGAATGTACTGGAAAAGGACGAGAAATGTGTTAGGAGGTAAAACAAAGGAGGAAATAAAATATTTAAGCACTAGTATCTTTCTTGAGGATCTCAGCCTTGTGGTCAACCGTACGCCATCCTCGTGCACCATGCTACGCACGTCTAAAGCAACAGCCTCCTTATCTCCTTAGCAAAGGCCTCCTCATCTTACACCAAGGCAGATATTTACTGCAGCACTCCTAGTGGGAATTTGGCTCTGAGATTAGGTTTCATAAAAAAAATTTACATGAAACTGTTGGTGAAAATTATTTCTGTGATTTTAGAAAGGAACCCCCCTCCCAATCCCAGCACAGAAAAGTTACAATAAATAATCCTCACGTAATTTGTAATCCAAAAGTAACAGTGCTAAAACCTGGAAAGTAAAGCTGTCCTCATTTCCAGCAGAATCAGTTTGCCTTACATCTCCCCACATCCACAGCTTCCTTTCCAGACTCACCTCAAGATCTAAGACTGCCAACAACCTAAGTAATGCTACCACAACAGTGTTAGAAATGGCAGCAACAACTATGTATATAATAAATACTCCAATCATTATTCCATCTCTCTTCATCTATCACATGCACACAAATCCTTTTACACCTCAGCACAGGATAAAGCAATTGTGACCCCACAGAGACAACTTCACGTTAAATTCCATCTGACTTAAGTAGCAGCTCTTGCTATTTACTATGAAGGACGAATCTGTGCTTTGGCACATGTCCCAACAAAGCAGATACCTCAAATAACTGGATTTAGTAAATCTCCTTTGTCACCTTCATCTTCAGAGAAGCATGAATACTCTGCCTTGATCCAAGTATTTCCCGTACCTCTTTAATATCGTGGTATTGTCCCAGAAGCGCGTAGGGGCAGTAGGAGATACTCATAGAAACTATTCCCATAGTGCTGATCATTATCATGGTGACGTACACGTTGGGGAACATAGCCATCACTGCAGTGCCAAGAGAAAAACCCAGTGTGCCCAGGATGTAGATCACTTTTATACTAAGGTCATAGTTGTCCAAGTATTTCTGCAACAAGGCTGCGAAGATCAAGAATAAAACAAATACCAGCTTACTTGGTGAAGCGTTATGGTATTGCCATGGCCGTGACAGCTCGATATGCTGTTGAGGATTTGGATGCTCACTGCATATTTGGCAAGTCTCAGCGTCATAGCTCAGCCCTCATTGGGAAAAGGATGTATTGCTGCTTCAGAGACGGGAACTAATGAGCTCAGGGACTTGTCTAAAGCCCTGCTACAAGTCAGCGGCAGAACTCAATGACTTGAAACCCAACCATACCATGGTCTACTCAGTGGAAGTCCACTCATTTTATCTAGTTATTAACTTCTTCATCAATGCAGTTGTACTCTAAGCACAGAGCTGTTTCTAATGCAAATGCATTTGCTAAATGAAATGATCAGATAATTGAAGTTTTCAGCCGTATTTCAGTTTGTGTTCAGAAACAAGCTGCCCGCCTGAACGTCGATTTGACATGTCTCAGCGAAGAGGCAGTCCCCCTGATACTGATCTGTGCAGATGTGCCTGCACATGTGGTGTAACAGGCAGAATTACAGGCAGAATTTCAGTTTGTCAAAAGCTCTCAATTTCAGAGCCTGTATTCCAAGCCAAAATTGTCATGAGAAAGCAAGAAAGAGACTTTCAGGAACATACACTTAAAAATTTCATTTTAGAACAGTCTTTGGAAAACCCTTTTTACATATGCTTGAATCTTCTAACAAGCAAAATTTTAGTTTCCTGATGACTAGCTAAATGCCATTCAAAACCGCCTGGTATCACTTCGTGCTTTATGCCACTTAACCGATCTGTTCATATTTCCGCCTCTACATTTGTAGGATTTTTTTTAAAATACTGATACTTAAAGGAGCCTCTCCCCTTATGAGCACCTGAAGTGCTTTTCCAAAATATCCTTCACTCCTAAAAGGAGGCGGATGCTAACTGAAGCAAAACTATTTTTATCTTGCAATACATTTCTGAGGTGCTTTCCACTGTCTTGTTGTGCAGTCTCTTACCTGAACAAACGGCAGCAGTAGCAGCATAAATTACCAGTCCCCAGCACCCCATCTGAACTCCAGCATTATAGGCATGTAACTCAGTTGAATTAGAAGGGGCCTGCACCAAACACAAACGCAAAGACATTTTCTTTTAATGAGCACACCTCAGAAACGAGTAGCTACAAGCAGGTCTGCCAATGGTAACTCTTCTCTTACCTTTGGATCGCCCTGAAAGATGACCTGGCCCATGAAATCTGTATAGAACACAGCTTCAGCAATGATCGAAAACCAAGTTAAGAGGTGACAAACACACAGTCTCAGCAGCTCCTTTGGCATCTTTAGCATTGACAACCACAAGAGTCTGACAGTGGTTTCAGTTTCCCCCTCTTCGCTCTCTGTGTCTCCGCTCGAGTTTGTTGTGCCGCTCTGATTCCTGTGTCTGTACCTCTGTCGCTGCCGCTTCTGCATGTCATAGATGTCATTCATGCTGCGTGAGGACTTTATCAAGACGATGGCATTGGCTCGACGAAAGCGATAGCGGTGAGAGCCTATTTTGCCATAGTACGAGAAGGTGTACGATGGCTGACGGTAGAACATGTGCCTCCGCCTCCGCATGGAGTTTGAAGTATTAGATTGCTTCATGCCTATTCTAGCGTGTCCATTGAGGAACTCTTTTGGTAGGGAGCCATTCACGTTTGGGACTTTATCTTCATTTAAGCGATTATCAAGCAACATTTCCTCCTCTTTCTCATTGTCCCTGAGGAAAGCAGAAAGGTGGTTGAGTTTCGACTTCATGATCTCTTGGCTGGTGTTGTGGGGGGTGTTTGGATATGAAGCATCCTGAAAAATGGAGGGTTCGATGTCATGCAGGAAAAGCAGCTCTGATTCAATTTCCAATGTAGCATCGGGCATGTGCAGAACTGAGTCACTCTTACTTCTTACAATGTTCACCTCAAGGAACTCCATATTGAGATCATGCTCTGACTGAACCTCGTCGTGGAACATAGAGGCTCCATACGGCTCCTCCTCACTAATTACATTCAGTCGATTCAGAGGGGGGAGACTACCACTGAATTTGACACTAGAAAGTGTGTCTCCTTCGTCGTCAATCCTGTCCTGCTGGGGGTTATATTGCTCTTCTTCAATGCTAAAAAGGTGGAGAGCGACAGAGACAGAGAAAATAATGGCTGCAAAGAAGAAAAGGACTTGCTCTTGAGATTTAAAAATAACACCCAAGAAGGTCTGTGTCCAGTCCAGCCCTCCTAACATATAACCGATTGCTCCTCCAAGACCTGTGGAAGAGAGAAAGGAGTTTTGTCAATAAGCAGCAACCCCAGTCTGCCAAAAAGCACATTTTACCTGACAGACAAGTTGCTTACATCAGACAACTTTAACAAAATTTAAGTGAAAGTCTCCTTGGTTTTCGGTTCACAATGTAAGAAAGTGACAGATTAGTCCACTTCTTTGGTAGCATGTCTTCTCTGTGACACATGGATATACTCTAGCTCAGGACAACCTGAGAGCTGCAGGACAAATTTGTGCTGCCCTTACAGTTTTCATGCATCCATAAAGACATGGGAGAGTAAATAAACAAGATGCTTTTGTGCAAAGCTATGTTTTTCGGGGCTGTACAGCTGCTATGGCATGGGAGACAGGCCATTGCTCCCTTAGCCTCAAAAGAGATGCAGTGCCTGAAGGGTGTATGTTTGGAGAGAAGTGGGAAATAAAGGAAGGACTGTAAGTGTTTGAAGGACACATCTTCAGATTCATGTCTTTGAATGAGCATGTACTGCTGATGAAAGGTGCAGCAGTGACTCTGCTCGTCGGTTTGTAGGCTACTGCCCTATTCTCACACATTTCTACACATACAAGGTTCATTAACAAGTACGGCACCTGGGGAAAAGAATTTAAACCTACGTTCACTTGACAGATGTAGTAAGGTAAATTCTCTTTGAGGTTACATTGCTCTTACTCCCTCCTCTGACACGAAGGAACCAAGATTAACAAGAGGCACCAACAGAACTTGCTCCAGTTTGCTACTGCTCTGTTTTATCTATTCAGCGTAAGCTTCAGGGCAGGGACTGTCCCATTTTGGCTACACAGCACCAAGGTCTGAAAGCCCTAATTTTAACCAAGTGATTTACAAGTTTTATAATACTAACCACCATCTCGTTGCTTTATGCTGCAAGGTACATGCTCTTTGTACTTATCTTTTATATTATCTAAGTACTTTTTCTATTCTCTGCCCAGTGGTCCATAGGGGTATTTTCTCCAAGACAGTTGCACTATGAGCTTCAACACTAGTAAGAATGTGGCAGTGGCAAATAAGCAGTGAGTTCAAGAAAAATCAACTCAGTCAAAACTTGGTCATCAGGAAGAGATGACAGCTGCCAAAAACACATCAAGTAACTACATACCAGCTGAAAAGGCATGGATGTTAAGGGCCATATCTTGTTCTTCACTGTCCACCACATCCAGCAAGTACGCCCGAATCGGCCCTTCTGTTGCATCGGCGCAGAAGTCCAACACCACCACACCAAGCACCGTGAGAACTATACCGATGGGCTGCTTGTCTGGGACATCGCCAATAGCCAGACCTGAGGGAAAACAGAAGAGGAGTCAGCACGTCAGTCTAAAAGCAAAAACTACAAAGGGCAAGGTTAATCTTCTGAACATGAGCCAGCAGTGTGCCCAGGTGGCTAAGAAGGCCAACAGCATCCTGGCTTGTATCAGGAATAGTGTGGCCAGCAGGACCGGGGAGGTGACTGTCCACCTGTACTCAGCTCTGGTGAGGCTGCACCTCGAGTCCTGTGTTCAGTTTTGGGCCCCTCACTACAGGAAGGACATCGAGGCCCTGGAGAGTGTCCAGAGA
This sequence comes from Anseranas semipalmata, assembly GCA_013399115.1. Classification (NCBI taxonomy): domain Eukaryota; kingdom Metazoa; phylum Chordata; class Aves; order Anseriformes; family Anseranatidae; genus Anseranas; species Anseranas semipalmata. The sequence continues at coordinate 355,392 of VXAA01001152.1, read as the reverse complement.
AGCGCAACGAAGCTGATGAAGGGTCTGGAACACAAGTCTCATGAGGAGCGGCTGAGGGAACTGGGGTTGTTTAGCCTGGAGAAGAGGAGGCTCAGGGGAGACCTTATTGCCCTCTACAACCACCTGAAAGGAAGTTGTGGTGAGCTGGGGTCGGCCTCTTCTTGCAGATAACTAGCAATAGGACTAGAGGGAATGGCCTCAAGTTGCGCCAGGGGAGGTTCAGGTTGGAAATTAGGAGAAATTTCTTCTCAGAAAGAGTGGTTAGGCATTGGAACGGGTTGCCCAGGGAGGTGGTGGAGTCACCGTCCCTGTGGGTGTTTAAGGAAAGGTTGGATGTGGTAATTAGGGACATGGTTTAGTGGGCAATATTGATGGTAGGGGGATGGTTGGACTAGATGGTCTTGGAGGTCTTTTCCAGCCTCAATGATTCTGTGATTCTATGAATCTTCTTAAGAGAAAGGTGGCCAACACACTTACTGGAAACATTCCTTTACAGAATAAATGGCAATTTTAACTCCCTGGCCCACCTTCATGGAAGGTCTGCGAGAGAAGATTATGTTTTTACATTTGGAAGGCTGACATTTATTTTTCAAAATGCTATTTTTAACGTACTTCTGGAAGCTTTGCTAGCATTGGATATTATTTCACATTCCTTGTGTATTTTCCTCCAAATGCTGAAGACTGTTTTTATAAAAGACAGCCATGGTGAGAGAGGAGAGCATCCAAAAGTGAAATGACAGACCTCATCTATCAATTACAAACACAGGTACCTGCACTGCTGACAGCATTCCTGACATGGTGCCTAGCATGTAATGGTTGCAGTACAACAGGATAAAACGGAATTTAATCCCCTCACCTCTCTCTTTGTTTTTCTTAAGCATTCATATTTTCTAGACCACTTTTATATGCAAAACTTTTAAGGATGAAGCAACATGAAGGTATTTATAGTTCACTGCAAAAAGCATCAGTCAGCTTCTGTTGATAGCATGGATGAAGTACTTTTTGTCTACAGAGTAGAAAGGCAGCATTAGTATATCGCTGGAGAATTTGTCATAAAACTAATCATTGACAAAGGCGTGAATTACTTGAATCAGAGAGATTTAGATGTCACACATGCAAGACTCTGATAAAAATGTTAGCATAACTGATGAAAATGACTGTGGAAAGAGATGAACTGGCGATGGAAGAGGTCTAGAGAAGACCATGGAATGTCTCTCACTTCAGCTGAGTTTGCTCCAGGCTCCCTTGGGAGAGGCACAGCCGTGTTTACAGTGCTGTTCAGAAGAGGTTATTCTTTCAAACTCTACCACAACCACATCCCAGGAACAGATGCCTAAAGAACACAGGTCACTTTCGCAATGCATTGCAATAACCTCTGTGTTTTAAAGAAGTTTCATTGAAAAGAAGCACTGGAGTATCTGAAACGCGTAGGTTTTCTAGAAAGCTATGCAATGCACTCTATTACTGTGTAACAAAGAATTGGAGAAAAATTGAAGACAAGTTGAAGCTCCCTGTCAATTCCAATCTTGTAATAGGGCTGCAGTCTAATATTTTGCAAACATCTGGAGGAGGAGGAGTAAGTCCTGGAGACACAACAACAAAGTACAATTGATGCTGTATGATAGCAATTCAAATAATTAATATTTATTGCTTGGGTAAATTCAAAAAACATATGCTAAACCTTGTTCATCTGAACAGTTTGTCCATTGCAATTTGCAGAAAACTGAAAGCCTTCCTATGTCAGTCCAATCTGGCTTTGAAAAGCTACCGTGCTGAGCCAAGGTAATGTTCCACTCATTTCCCTCAATTAGTAAGACTTTTTCACAATAGAGCTGTATCTAACCCCCCCAGAAAAGGAGAGCCAAGAGGATATTATTAGGTGCAAAGTTCCTTTCATTTGCATTGTGATGTAAACATTTCCCAAATGTACTTGCTGTCACCTCTCTTACACTAAATTTACAAAGAGTCTTAGATTGTAGATTAAGTTCTGTAGTAAACTATGTACAAGGAAAACTATTTTTACCAGCTTTGATGGGGGCTCAGGAAAAATTATTTTCCCACATAGTTTTTGATAAACAAATATTAACTGTGTTCTGGACTTTTTCAATACCAGGTCTAAGAAAAGCACCAGAAAAAGTGAAAAGATAATTTTTGAAATAATGCTGGAAACAGGATGTGTTGCCAGATATGCATTAAAGGGAAAATGGATCACAACAGGAAACATTTCCCTGTGAACAGGTTGCTACGATTTTCCCATGTCAAGCATCGACAAAATTCATCTCAGCGCCTGCAAACATTATGCTGGCAACCACTGTATTAATAACTGTGTGTTAAGTTACAGCTACGATTGCACAATACTTAGCACAGCACTGCAGCTTTCGAATAAGAGTAAAAACCTTTAAGATGGACAGCTCAAATGCAGTGCTGCAGAGATTTCCAACAACTTTAACACTAAAGATAAATTATTCAACTGCTTATCATTATATGCTTATCATTATATTTACTTCTTACACACAAATCTTGAAGCAGATATGTTAGCAGGCAATATATGCAGGTAATTTCCTCGTTATTTACCTATAACAGAGCCATTAAGGAAAAGTGCAACTCCAAAGAGGACACCAATGCAGAGAGCAAGGATGAAAGGCCGCCGGCGGCCCCAGCTCAGCGTGCAGCGGTCACTAGCCGATCCTATAAGCGGAGTGAAGATCAAGCCCAGGATAGGGCTAAGGAACCAAGTGAGGCTGTAGTATTGTTCAGGAAGACCTAAAACGAAGACAAAAAGGATTTCAAGGTTATGTGGTACACATTGGACATTTTACTTTATGCAAGAAATTTTAGTATAAATTTGAAAATTGTGAATTGATCTTTAATTTACTGACATTTGTTCCTAAATGCACAACTCAGTTAAGATTTTTTTATCAATGGTTAAAAGAAAAAGAAAACAAGTTAAGGAGAGCACAGATCATATGTATCTTTAAGGTAACAGTAAGTATATTTAAGCTACTGAAATAAAAGCCCAAAAAAAAAAAAAGGAACTAACACTGTAATCAGTCTAGATTACACTAGATTTGGACCACTGTCCAAAAATCACACTTTTTCTGATTTTTGTTGAATATGTTGATTTTTTTGGTCAGGGTTTAGTGGGGAGTGGCTCTGTAAAGAAGTAGCAGCCAAGATCAGAAGCTTTGTTGCATCCTTGGTCCGTTCGTGGACTATAGAAACAAAGATCGCTGGGATGCTTGGGAAGCCACCTGCTTGTCATATAAACATATCCCCTCCTCAACAGGATTTGTAACATTCAACAGGAGCTGAACATCATAGTGGTACTGCACATCTAAGGCCACTGCTGTAAAGAGTTATTTGACTTTCGTATGAAATTTCCCATTTTCCCAAGTAAAATGTTTACTTATGACAGAATCGAACACCGAACAATAAAAGAAGAAAGAATTACTCATTAAAATTTAGCAATCAGCTAAAGAAGCTTGCTGATCTCTACTATCCCTGCTTTTTTTCAGAACTGAGGGAGCTATTCATAGCATCGGATGGAAACAAACTGGATTTACTATGCAATATTTACCTAGAAAAAAACCACAACTGTTACAAATGATAAGTTTTGGAGAAGGAGAGCTGTGTGGGAGGAAGAGGAAACCCAGAGGCGCTGCTTTACGCCTCTCCAGCACGGAAAGCAGTGGCCTGCAGATGGCAGGCTGGCCCAGAAGAGCTGCGCTCGGGTCCTTTGTCATCTGTCTCGTCTCAGCTTATCAGCACAGGGCAGGTAACCCCTCTGACGTGCTCTTTAGCAAAGCACTGCAAACAAAACAATGAATTGCTGGCAGTCCTACTAATTCCAAGGCTGCAAAGCTCAGTGTCTTTATCCTATGAAGGAAAATCATTTATTATTATTCCAACCTGTACACTGTGAGCGTGAGTAGTGTCCGACCTTTGCCGGTGGGATCAACCTGCACCTCGTGCTCTCCATTCAGCGTGCTGAGGCACCCGCTACCAAGCAGGATTATACCAATCCCTGTCCAGAATAGCTTAGGCTGCGAATTTGGAAGTCTAATCTCCTGTTATTTAAAGTGCCATCAAATCCTGACTAACGACGCTGACTTGTTCCGTTAGATGAATCAGGTTTGCCCAGGACTGTGGTGACAGAGTACTTGGATTATAGGAAAACAAGCCTTTTTTTTCCCCACAAGCTACCATAAACAAACAATTTCACTGTCAGGATTCAGAATCAAGGTCTGCAGCCAGGGTCTGTGTGATTTAACTCGACATTGGCTAACTCACAAGCTAACGGCAGTGGCTGCCTTGACGAGTACAGAGTTATTGGAAGAGATTTGCCTTTTCTGAACCTGCACGACCTATGTTTTTGGACCAAACACACCCATGGGTGCTCTGCCCATGGGGGACAGGGAAAGCACCCTGGTTTAGCTGTCTTCCCTCGCTGCAGGCAGCTGAAGGGCCGCACCTTAGGCCAATACTCCACGTCGGCACTTACCGTACAGCTATCGCCTCCTTTCGCAGCAGGTTTTAGATCTCTAGGAGAAGGCTGTGTTTGACCAGGGGGCACCTCGGTCACGTCACGGTTCAAACCACTACCTCCTGCTTGGCTTTTCCAACTGCTTGGTGACACCTTGGCTGATGCCGAAGTTTTAGCTCAGACACATTTAGCAGGGAGCATTTGGGTTTGGGGGAGCATTTAAGGTTTAAAGAACGTGTCCAGGAAGCCACGGTTAGCACCGTTCCTCCAGATCCCAACCTGCAGCTGCATCTCCCGGCTTCTCTTATGAGCACTATCCTACTCACAGGTGCGAGTCAGCAAGCCAGTGGTCCAAACAGAAGTGCAGGCAACACCTCCATCTCCCTGTGGTTTTAATGTCACCGAGTTCAAGAGCGTTCCCAAGTGCATAAGCAGGCACGGGCACTGTGTGGTTAACTGGCACCTCACCTGCTCCAGGACACTGCCACCTAGGTACGCCTGAACTGGCATATGGAAGGGGGCTCGCTCCAAAGAAAATTAATGATGGAAAAAAGGAAGCATTTAGCTCAAGGCACGCAAAACTAAATGCTAGGCAGGTTATGATTTATTTAGGGTGAATGATTTTTCTGCAGGACACGGAAGAAACGGCGGTGTGTAAACACTCATTGCATTTTGCCTCCACAGAGCCATCCTGTTCAGCAGCAGATATGCATCAGAGGTTCCTATCGTGCGGTGCCAACTCGTTGCAGCGAGGCTGTTTTAAAGAAATTTAGAAGCTATAGCTTAACCAATGTCACTGGAAGTAAATGTCAATGTAAGTAAAATGGATATGATTAAGAGACTGTCTTTTAATATTCCAATAGCCACCGAGACAACCAACTCAGCCGACAGCCAAAAGACCTTGAGGAGGAAGATCCATTTTGTTTTAACGCAGACTGTGAGCGGTAACAAGAAGGAAATGCTGGCACGGCAGGGACCAGCAATAGGAGTGTGTATCCAGGGGCACGGGGACTTCCACAGCTGTCTGTCCCTCTGCCCTTGCTGCCACACTTCGTCTGTCCCCAGTCTAAAATGGCACTTCGCTGCTGTATGGAAATCTTAATAAAAAAAGTTCTCGAAACGCTAGCTTAATCCGTCTGAAAAGATTACTTCTGCACAGAATTAAAGCCTGTTTACAAATATTTTTCCTTCAGCTGTAAAAACTGCACATTTCTAAATCAGAAAGATAGGTACTTCTTGCATGCTTTATAGCCACAATTAACCAACTGGCATTAAAATGTCCTAAGATTATTAAAAACCACCATGATGTTTACTGCTAGCATTACTCTGACTTGAGTAATTTCAAGGTCAACTTTACATGTAATAACTCTAAAGCAGATTAAGGCCTGCATTCTGCTCTGATTTTACAGACCAGTAAAAGAAAGGAAAAAAGGGCTTTTACCCAACCTCTGTTACATGCCTGAATTTAGTCTTATTGTACCTTGTATGAGTCAGAGGAGAGAGACTCAAGTGCTTTCTTGAGAAGGCTTTATTTTCACTGATTGAAAAGGGTGGTCTTCCCAGCATCTATTATAAAGAAAAGCCTAAATCCAAATTATTTGCATTGAAAATGGCTTGCAAATGATACTGATCTCAATGATTTCGAAATTCAGCTAAGGATGTACAGTAGCTTTTATGGAAGGGGAAAAAAAGGACACAACCAAGTATATAATGTTTGGAGATCCTTCGTTAGACAAACCACTTTGAGTTTGTTTATTGAACCACTCTTTAGCAGCCAAAATATGTATCTTTAGAAAAAAACGCTGTGATAAAAATCTATAGAAGAATCAATAGCCCCATACCAAGAAAAATGGACGAATTCCTAAAACGCTTTCTTGGAGGAGCTTTCACTGCTCCTCCAAATAACCAGGAAAGGGATAACTTTCAAGTCACGCGGGAGCAATTCCCACAGATTGTATATTGATTGGTAAGGACCATCAGCACGAGCACCACCTGCTCTTTCTCTTGCTTGAGCAGCAATACAACACAGCTACTTCTGTAACCTTGCGTACCAAGTGTAAGCCAGCAGTTTATGAGATCATCATGTTTTATCTAGAGTTATGCTGAATCCAAAATAGTTATCATTCATTAAGTGATGTGTATGACTTTTCTTTATCATAAACAGTGATATAGTCACACTGGAGTTTAGTTGGTTACTCAAGTGGAAAATTATTGAATGGGGTTAGAGAAGATCCCAAGTGGAGAGCTGCTGCATGTTCGAGCTAAAATAAAAAATGCACAGGGAAAACTCCCTCCTATACCTGTTTGACGGACACCAGACTGCTCACCCAAACAATTTATGGGCAACTGAACAGAGGAATCATTTTAGTGATGGGTAGGAAAGTTAGTACCCAAAGCTCACTTTTGCATTTGTTTGCTATCTATTAAAGCTGAGATGTGCTATCAATAAGACGTAGTCTACCCAGTGAATGTTCTGTGCCAAGAAGAGCCTTCTCTCTCCATATAGATTTAGTTGTTGCCTCTGATGTCTGCACTCAGCACTGTTGCTGGGAAGTTGTACTTGTGTGGAGCTCACAGCCATGTTCTACCATGGACCTTCCAGGAAAGAGCTTTCTGAGGCACAGTCTCACTGCTCCATGAAGTGAGACTTCAAAATATATTTTGTAGATGTTCTTCAAAAAATTCATGCTTTGTACTGGCACAGTCTACAGCACCTTCATCATTTCAACAGTAGGGTTGCTTTAGTGCTCTATATTTTGATATAGATGAGAAAGTTCCAGGCAGACAAGGAGAAATCCAAGCCCCAAACACTTTCCTTAAAAGAGGATGTTTTGGTTTCAGTATCTTCAATGTCTACATGCATCACAAGCATATTGAGGTTGGTGTGCATGATTTGGCAGTAGAAACAAAATAAATATGGGGATTGGACATTGAAATATTTAAGAGATTGTTCATATATAAAAATAAATATATATATATACAAAAGTTTTCTAAAAGTTTGCAGCCTCACAACAAGAACGAGCTCTATCAGTGAAACTATAGAAATCATGTCTGTGAAGGGCGCTGGGCAGTCAAGGAAGGTAATTACATATCCTAATGGTTCCTTCCTCTGTATATAAATGCACTATACCTTACCTACACAACTTGACCATTTTATACAATATTTTAAAATGGGAAGACAGTTAAGAAGGCATCCAAGCCAGGATAAGACGACGAGCAGAAATGAAGACGTAAAGGGAATACGTTGACACCAAGAAGTTCCTCCCGATACCCCCATCTAGCGGCAAGGGCTCAGAGGCACTGTGCACTTAAACAAAACTTGGCTAAGGTGATGTGCCAGGCCAGCAGCCCAGCAGCATCCAGCCTCTGCTGCGCACAACAGATGGACGGACGCCGGTTTGGATGAGATTTCAAGGCAGCTCCGCACAGCAGGCTTGACATCGACACGACTGCCTCGCCACAACCTCTTGCAGCCAAATGTAAGATGTCCCAACCACCGAGAGCTGCTCTACCCACCTGGAACAGGCTGTAACTAGGCTGGGCCTGACTTCGTACGGCCAAGGGAAGCGTCACGCAGCAAACGCTTCTAGCGGAGGCTGCTGAGGCTCACATGCGGACTCGAAGGCCAAAGCAGCTGCATCCCATTACCAGTTTAATACCGTTCTTTTATCTCGGCTGTAATTTTCCACCGATGCGTTTGCCGTGCCAGGTAGCAGCTCGGACAGAGAACTGCCGTGCGCCAACTTGGAAAAGTAACGATGCAGCCTCTTGGGGGGAAAGGGGGATAGTAACCGGAGGATTATTATTTAGGGTTTTACTGACAGCTAATCTGAGGAAACACCGAGGAGGAAAAAACCATATTGAATAAACAAGTTTAGTATTTGTGCCGTGAACTGAATGTGGAGCAGGTCACAAGTCAGACTTAGAAGTCTCATACAAATCAGTGAGAAAAAGAGCAAAACACAACAACAGCTTCTGTTTGCAGCGACGACTGCCACTGAGACCCTTGTAATATGGCATTTCCCAGCCAGCTACAAACAAACAGGACACTGGCTTCTAGTAAATAAGGGTTTGTTTTTTCCCAGACAAAAAAGTGCCCAACAATAGTGGGACCAGCACTGCTCACGGTTCACAGGAAATGCTCACTGTGTCACCATCAGTCTAAGGGCTGCGTGAGGTCACGAGTTACATGGAAGAAAGATTAAGTCACATGCAGCAGTTTCTATTCAAAACCTCTTTTTGATAAGTTCTATTGGGGGAAAAATAGTTCTTTATAAGCTTAACAATAAGATCTGATATGGGAATAGGATGCTAAGCGCCTATTTTCATTCGTCAGAAATCATCACCTAGAGACTTGTTTATACGCTTAAAGTAAACACCATACAAGTTTCTGAACTCACACAAGAAGCTGTCATGCCTTGCAAATACTTTGTATTCTGCAGTTTCATCCCTGTATAAAATACTGCATGTTGCTAAAAATATTTTACATTGATCTGTTTGAAATGTATTACTGACACAAGCTGCTTTGTTTAGACTATATTTTTAAAGAATGTAGCAAGCGAGATCAATGCCTGTCAAAAAGCTGTGAAAAAGTTAGAACCTCAGTATCTGCTCTTCATCTTGTTACAACAGAATTGTAGAAAACAGTGCAAACTCAAGCATCCTAGTTTTGGAGCATCTATCTGAGGAATAGGGATGCAGAATGCGGCTGCAATCATTTCAGAAATGCACCCCGCTGTCTGCTCCTAGGATTTGAAACACAAATACAGAGCTAGCACACATTCGGATCCCCCTGAGGAACTGAAAACCAGCTGCGTGCCTCTTTTAAGCACTGTAGCACCATGAAACTTTAATCACAAATCCTTTTGCTTCTTGCTATGTTCTGCAGATTTTAGGACTTGAAATGGCTTAGAGCTTGCGTTGGGCTCTGAACTGCCAGCAAACCACGACCTGAACCAGTACATGTCAAACCAAGACTTGACTGGTGGTCTGAGCACCACGTTGCAGTACAGGGAACACACACACTGAGATTATGGCACCCATGAGAAACCACCCTGTAACTTCTGGACTGAAAGAGAAACTCTGAGCAATAGGGAAGGGATAAGAAAAAGCACGGTGATTTCTCCTGGTGCCCATTACCACGATTTGAACAACTTCCCAGCGTGGGAGTACAAGCTTTTAAGAAGGAAATACTTTTAAGAACTACTTGAAATCACAGCCTGATGTCATACGAGATGAGAGAGCCCCCAGTTTGCACCCCTGATGCTACAAAATCTTACGGCTGCTGCTGTGAGAAGAAATGAAGTCCAATACTGGAATTCACTTTTACGTGAAAATTTTGCCCCTCAAATTACACCTGCCCAGCCCGTGTTAGAAGACATCGCTTGCTCAAGCCAAGCTCTTGTTCAGGAGCTGCCCTGAACAAGCTGCAAACAGCACAAGGATACTGGAGAAAAATTACACTGACCAGTATGCGCGATCACAGGGCTCATTTCAGCTGTGAGCGTGCAGGTGGAGGAACTCAGAACAAAACTGCTACCATGAGGTTTTTAATCGCCGTTTGCTTTCTACAAGAAAACAATAGCCTATCAAGCTGTCAGGCATCTTGTGTTTGCTCAGTGTCTCAGAAATGACCTATTGCAATAAACAGAACATAAAATGGGAGCGTTATCAAAACTGTGGCTTAAATCTTCCCCCTGGTAAAATTTACATCCTGAAATTCTTCTTGTGCCTGTCAAATACGAGCCCTTCTGCTTACTCTGCAACATTCACAAGCTGTCAGCACATTATGTACATCTTATAGGCAGGAGTACGTGCACTCTGCATTCCGAACATACTTTTCCGGAGCACAAACTATCACCCAGTTGCAAGGAGTCCATCCTCTCCTTCCCCCTCCTGCTTGGTGCTTGTCAGCAGGGATGTCCGCCCAGCGGCTTTCGGCATCGCTCAGCGGGTCTGGCATTGCTCCTGGCGATACGAAGCGAGGACAGGGCTGCCTCCTCGGTGCAGGCGAGGAATCGGCTGTGGGCCACGAGAGTGGATGGCTAAAGCATGATGCCACTGTTTGGATGGGTTATTAGCAATGAGGGGAGAGAAGGGAGTGATAACCAAGAGAAAAAATAATTAAAAGGGATATTACAAGGATATAAGAAACACAGTACTTTGAGGGATTGACGCCCAAAGGCAAAATACAGAAAATTATCCCCAAAGCTAGCAGCAAAAGTGCCTGGGCTGCAGCCTGCCCTGAATGCATCCAGAAGAATCCACAGGACCAAAGAGACAGTGCCGGGCAGGGCCGGAGGGCTGCCTGCATGCCTCCTCCGGGGCACGGCCCCACCGCCTGCGTCCCTGTGATATCCAAACACCTCGCCCGCGGTTTCATGCCTTTAAAATGCACTTACATTTCTGCTGTAGTTGCTCTGTGTCATAAGGACAAGGCTACGGAGAAAAGCTGGATCTAGATTGAGATAAATGAACAATTAATTAACAGGACTATTCAAAGGATGAAATTACTTCAGAGACGCTGCAAGAACTGTCCAGCATTTCCTTAAAACGTGGATTTCAAATTTTAAATTTCCTTAGCAGTCAGGTGTAAACGAGTCACATTTTGACAGCAGAAACAACTTGGAAAAAAAAAATTGGAAGCGATTACGAGAGGTTCTGCTTGATACCACTGGCTACACGCCATGCCAACTACACCAAGAGCACCGCTTCTGAAAGAACAACCGAACTGGGAACAAAATGATGCTCTTGCTCTCCAGTAGCTTCAGTATGAAATACCAGTGTGGTGTTTCATGCAGAGTCCTGGAGGTGTTTTTAAGCTGTAGAAGAGGAATATACTCTCCTAACAAAGCTGTTTTGCCTTTTGGTACAGCAATAGCTTTTGAAATTACCCGTGCAATAGTATGCTAGCAGCGACCACGTTGGGTTAAATGACACTTGTGAAGAATGGGATTAAGGAAATAAGTGACAGGCTGCTTAAAGGATTTCATCATCCAGTTTTCTCATTTTCTGTCTCAGTTCAATTACTGCTTCTCAACCTCCTACAACTGTCCTCCCCACCTCTTACTTGGCAACTGTGGGAGTCATCAGTGTTTCATTAAGCTCTGCTGCTATACTGCCATTCTGCCAAAGTTGTAGAAAGGTTTATATGGCTTCCCGGACAATTTCTAGTTTATAACAAAGTTTTATAGTGCTGTGTCAGGAAAGAGAAGCATATGTTAAGAGGAGTGAGCCAAAGGTACGTGTGAAAGGGGGAGAGGGAAAGCAAAAGCCTGAGAACAGCTGAGGTCTGAAGCATCAGAGAAAGAACACATGCGCTGATCTGCAGTCAGGAAAATATGGTTTTTGTTTTAGCATGATAATAAAGGCTGCCAAGTAAAGCTTTTAAAGCTTTATTTATTTATTTGTAAGTCTCTAAACCTCCTACCAGCCTACTTCCACTGCAGTAACCTGAGTAATTCAGGTAGAAAATTATTTCCAACTTATTGCCCTTGAAACAATCCAACTTTCTGCTTTCTTAACCAATGTATCAAGAGATGGCTAATAGACACAGGTGCCAATATTAGCTACTCCTGCTGCTGATGAAGAGGAGAAATGAAAAGCAACACATATGATATACTCAAATTCTTTGGTCAAAAGACCAAACAATCAATTGCTGTTGTAGATTTTATTATGATAGGAAAAATCCATGGCTGAAAGTGATTCACTGGAGTTTTCTAGATTACCTGTGCCATTTTTTTCGGCTCTTGGGAAACTTGTTTTTAACTTGAATTCCTCTGTCACTTATTAGCCAATATTCAGAAATATATCACTTTGACACTAATAACAAATTTGCATCACAGTGCTTAATGAGCTGAAATGGCATACAGATTAAAGCTGATGCAACTTCCAGCATGCTGAACCAGCAGTAATAACAACTCCCTTTAACCTCCAGTGAAGAGCAGGTTTAGGGATATAACAAAGATGTTTACATCAAAGAAAAAAAGCTGAGAACTTTCTTTGGAGCCCCAGAAAAACGTAGGTTGTATTCAATTATACATATATTCCCGTGTAAGCACCCGAGGCTAACTTGACAACGTTGCTGTATTCATTCCCAGGCTGAAAACGCTGTCTCCTGTTGCTGGCCAGTTAAGCAAGCTGTGGATACAGGACTGAAAGGTCACATGCAACAACACTAGCACCCATTTCACATCCCTAACAAGTGGCTAAGTGTATGCAAACCCGTATATGAACGCAGCCATCAATAAATCCTTCCCTCTCCTTTACGGGCCGTAATTAAAATGCATAAGCTGTACATGATGCCCCACTTCTGCTCCGCGCATTACGTAACACTGCAGCACTTTGCCGCTCCGTCTTGCTGCAAGATTAGACATCAATTACAATGACATGTGTTGCCTGAAGATATGCAGCATCCCAGTTTACCCAAAGCTCGATAGTTTTTTGTCACTGCTTCAAAAATATTGGCAAATTTATAAACAAAGGCACTTCAGCTCAAACGCACTCTAAAATCCCCAAACTCAGGATACTTGCACAGACGATATAAAATCTTTTAGCACCAACTTGCAAGCCTGTTCTGTTACCAACAGTGGAGCTTTTGTTGCAGTGATTAACACATTAATACCCTGGGATATGACCATCTACTTACACAGCTGTACCAAATCTAACCAAAACTGGTGTTACCACCTATTTTTCCCTCCACATAGAGCCAAACCTTAACTGTTAACTCTGCAATCTCTTTTCAACACAGAGCAAAGTGACCCTCTCCCACCCCCTAAAAATCTGTTTCATGACGAAGAGCAACTTTTCAACTAAAATCCGACTTGCTTCATGGGGACCTGTTGGACACGGGGCTGCCCAGCAGCATCACAAGGCAACAGGAGGTGCAGCTTGAGCCCTGGCATGGGTGCTCTGGCCCGGTGCTGCTCCGTGGGCTGGGTCACTGCAGGGATTTTGGGTCTAAGGGAAGCTTTGACTACCCTTCTGCACTGCTCTAACCAGAGCTGAGGGGAGGCAGAAGCACGATGACCATAAACAAGCCATGGCAAGATGAAGAGCGTGGCCAGGATGTCCCAAATTTTCTGAGACTTGCTGCACGGGGTTAAGGATTTTAAAATACCATTCTTGCAAAGGAAACGCTGGACTAGAAGGGATCACCTAGATATGAAATTCCCACTCACTGTACGAAAAGTTTACTCCTGAAGTGTCCCAATCAAGCCCCAAATCCTGGGAAACCCTAAAGGATCCGGCTCACGCTGCCAAACAAGTGACTGGCGTATACTTAGCCCAGCATGGCATTTGGTCAGTGTACCCAGGAACAGGACTTGAAAAAGGAAGGCAAACAGACTTGACGGTAGCCAAAAAGTATTTCTGTCGAGCAGGCAGCCAGGCAGAGCGTGGTCAGCACAACATTCACGCCCTTGCATTGCAAGCAGCAAAGAAAACAGTTCATTTCCAGCCTCGGGTTGTGTGTATTAACTACAGTAAGCGTACAACGGAGTAACGCGCGAGCTTGTCTTTGCATATCGATAAAAATCAGCCTCTTCTGCCCCAGTTTTCAGGCTTGACTACACGCTTGGAAGCCACGTGAAAACGGTGACTCAAGAAGGTGGTTTCTGGCCCCCTGCAGACACCACCTGAGCACTGGGGATTACTGAGCGGACAGTTGATCCCCAAATTTCGGCCGGGATCACATTTGCATAGTCCTTGTACAGGTCAGTGCGCAGTGCGGGCAGCTCCTTCGGTCACTACCCTAGCTGACCTAAGGCAAAGGACATATAATAGCTAATAAACATATAGGTATCTTGCAGAAACTTTGTATTCTAGCAGCCATTCTTCCAGCTAGAAAAGCCCAAACTGTTCCGAGGGGAAAAGAGCTGAACTGATCCTACCTGCACTCCTTAGGCCATTCGTGTCAAGCAGTCTCAAAGCGCTTTACTCCCTTTTTTAAGGCACAAAGCCACTCTAAAAGCCATCAGTCCTGTAAAGGCTTACTAAAGGTGTACCGTTAATTGCTGCTATGCTGCAAAATCAACCTTCTGCCCTTGCTAAAGTCTTTGGGATGACTGGATTGTTTATGATAGGAATAAACACCCTGCCAGCGATCATTTTTGTCACAAACGCACTACTGGGAAGCCCTACCAGCTAAAGGCCAGCAAAGCACAATAGCACCATGCTCACTTTGAAGTTATTTGCCGTTTTAAAAATGTTGCTGAATTGGACATATCAATAAATGCACTGATTCTTCTCATTCGTTATTCATCGTATAGTTAGAAAGAAAAAAAAAAAAGAGGAATTTTGAAAATAACCCACACTAAGCTCCTAAAGAGAAACTACATTCCTCTACGCAGTTGCCTTTATTGAGGTTAATTCCTCGTGTAGCTATATTGAGCGAAGCATAAATCCTATTAGTGCTTCGCCTGTTTGCTCCAGCAAACGGGCTGCAGGTTTCGGTTTGGAGGCATGGTTTCTCACTTAGTCACAGCATCGCTCCAGGAAAACACCGCCGTTCACCAGTTGTTTTAACAGGCTCCAGACATACGAATGCTGGTAACAGGACTATCAAACAGAGCATTTTAATCAACTCAGGTTGTTTTTTGTTCCCGCCCCCCCCCCCCCCAC
>VXAA01001152.1:301030-340276 GCA_013399115.1 Anseranas semipalmata | reverse complement strand
CCCCCCCCAAAGTGGCCTCCCCTCTATAGCTATTCATCACACCAACGCCTGCCTTTTAGGTAGAGCGTTATAGAAAGCCATCCTCCCAGAAAAAATTATGGGGTCTGATTAAAGACAGCATTGGTGTTTATACAGCCTGCCTCAAACTTTCCAAAATGCCTTCTTCTAGAAACTTGCATGTTTTGGCTTGAACATTAACGTAACTGAAACACATTCTACACACGTACCAGAGAGATTTAAACGCACAGCTGCTTTCATATCAAAGTCTTCTAAACTTCAGCAATAAAAAAAATATCTCGATCTCAGGATTTTCAGCTTGCAGGGTCATACTTCGACGCTGACCACACAGGAAATTTTAGTAATTGGAGCAGAACGTAACCCCCAGATCTCCGCCAGCACTGCAGATAACCTGTGTCCCGCAGGAGTGGTTCCCCCACCTTTCTGGAGCTTTCTCAGAATTATACCACTTGCATGTCTGTATGGAGGAGAATGAGAGCCATGGAGTCACTTTTCACCAAGTAACTGAGATAGACGGTTTGGGATAAAATGTAGTGACCCAAGATGAAAAAAGCCTTCATACTGCAGACTTTTTCTTTCTTTTTTTTCAGGCAATCATTCCTTGCACATGTTATGCTTCAGTGAGGCTATGCATGGAATGATAAATCTACCCATAAAAATGATTCCTCTGAAGTTAAACGAGAACACTCCAGTAAGACAGCAAACATTTCCTTTCCAAATGTGCAAATGATGAGAATTAGGCCCCAATAGGGATAAAGCAGGACAGAACTCTTTTCCAAACAACCAGGCAATTTTTTATCAGATTGTGAAAAGCAGTTGTGCTTTACATCACTCTGCTTATAACCTTTTTGTTGTCATTTGAACTTATAAAAGAGTGGAACACGTTACACGTACGAGTTACAGGAGTACTCCCCAGCACAGCATTATGTAGCCTTCCAACTATGGAAACCTAACTCATTTTTTTAAGATCGAACTTGGAAATCCTTTCATATCTGACAAAGTTGTACCCAAACCCTCCCAGGAAGGTTACAGCTTCAAAACCTTTGAAAATTTATTTTAAACGTAGTTGCCACATCAGTGGGGCAGGAATCTACAGCGCAGCAAAATAACCTTCCTCTTCGCTTATCTCCGTAACCTCTCGCACACGCTGACTGCTATCCAAACCGATGGAGTCCCTGGCACAAGATTTATCACCCATGACTTTCAGTACCTCAGTGAGGCAGGGAGCAGTCGTTAAAGTGCTCCTTAATTAAATTACTGAGGAAGAGCCACCCTCAGCTTTTTAACGCATTACATCTTCTTATTTTCTTCTGCCTCAAATATCCTTAAAGCTCCCCCCTGCGCTTCTTCAGCTGCATTAATATTAGGAATATATCCCCCAAGTGGCCCCCTATCCTCTTTAAATAAACAGTTTTTTTTCTAAAAAGGCAGATACAGTGCAGAACAACTACAGAAGTGATAAACTGACACCAAAGTCCAGCAACCAGAAACCTGTTTTTGTCAAGTTCTACGGAAAAACAACTCAAGGGGGGAAAAAAAAGAGCAGAGCACAGTGCATCTGCTCTTCATTTGTGTTACAGCTTGGAACAAAATACAAGATCAGATGTTTCCGAGGCTGCAGCGGCATCCCATCGCTACATAATTTGTCTAATCTGCATCAGAGTACGATAAACAACCATTTTGAAGTCACCTGATGTAGTCCGCGTAAGACAGCAGGTATGCCTGTAATGACTCTTCCTTGCCAGAAAATGCCTGGCTTTGCGAGACGCTACGCCTGGCTTTCCAAATCAGGCAAGGAAAACACAGCGAATGCTGCAACAGTATCCACCACAACCAGCCCATGCCTCCAAACAATCATTGATCTGAATACCGGAGGCATTTTGTTGTCTTTAGGTTCTTGAAGGTTTCTCCTAGAGCGTCCACGTTAAATGCTAATTTTACCATATGTAATGTAACATTAATTTGCTGGCCAGCTACATAAATGTATGTGAAGTTGATCTCCACTCTGTAAAAAAAATAAAAAAATAAATGATTTCTAGAAGTGTCCAGATCTAACATTTATAAGAGGTGTTAAACACCTCCAGCCCAAGAACTTATTTAAAGCCAGCAGGATATTTTTGGCATTTGCAGATTATCCTGGGGGGGGGGGGGGGGGTTCAATTCTGATAGACTGAATTATTGAAAGACCATTGTTTACAGAGCAGGACAACTGATAAAAGGAGGAAATTCTTGTTTTCAAACAGTCTGGACACGAGAACACATAGAAAATGGTCCAGCTCAGTTTATCACTTGAGCCAGAGAGACCAGAAATCAGGACGCAGAGCGGCACAGAAATCCAGGTTTAAGGTGATCCCAACAGAAGGTACACAAAATTTACCAGCATAGTAAAAGAAATTACTCTGCCTCATGGTGAGACACTCGCCAAAGACAAAGCTGATGCTGAGGACAGAACCAGACAACCGCAGGGACTGATCCTGCCCAATCGCCTGGCTGCAGCGCCTGTGCTCCAGATCAGCATTCCCATGAGGAAATACCGCCTTGCTTCGGAGGCAAGTTAAGGCTCCTTGAGCTCCATGTGCAAGCTGTTTTGGAAAATTCAGTATAAGCAGGGACAGGTGAGACAGGTGCTACAGTGATACCATGGTCATTTACAAGACCCCATCTTAGTCTTTTTTCCACAGTTTAGGCTTCAGGTCGTTCTGACCGGGGGCAAGTTAGGCTTGCTTGTCTGATGAAGCCCTCTTAAATCCAATTTATTTCTGTAGAAAAGCACGTCATATTCAGTCTGAATGCTCTGAACCTACTACACTGCAAAAAATCCCACCATGAAGCTCCAACTGAAGATCACCCAATGTTAATAAAGTACACTGCTGGGATTATGCATTTATGGGAAAAGCTGCATCTGTGCTGCCTTGTACCCACAGTCACTCAAGACTTCAGAGGGGAATACGTTTATGGAGTGACAGGAGTTATTGAGGGTTTATCCAAACCCACGTAAATAAAATCTGTGACCTGATTTTCCCGTGTTTAATTAAATGGACTTGTATTAAATTTTATCATCGAACTGAATCAGCAGCTCAAAACTTTTCCAATAATTTCTTGCAAAATACCCTGCAGGAAGCATAACTGAACCCTTCTCAACTGTTGTTTGGTTAAAAAAGGATGATTAAAACAGAGTCCCAGAGGGTGCATCACAGCAGAAATACTGTTGCAACAAGCACAAAGGAGACTCGGAGGAGAATGGAGGCTTAAGGGGTTGCAGCTCTGACAATCCTCTTGAAGCAAGCTTTATTAAAGCATTACGTGATTTGGCAGCAGCCTGTTGACATTCTTTTCATTTCAAAAGTGGCCTTAATTTTATTTCCATGAAAAGTAAGACTCCTGTTCATTAAGGAGTACTCAGCCATTCCCCTTTTCATAACCTGTTTCACAATCCATGCTCAATAGAAATCCCTCGATGTGAGACTTGGCGTAGCAAGGTCTAAAAGCTAGGTGCACCAATCTCGGTTCTGCATTTGCAAGCCTCCATCACCAGAACCCCATCCACAGAGTCCAAAAGTTTCTTTTTACAGTAAAGAACAGGCAATTGCCTGCTGGAAAACTGCCCTGGTCACAATTACTTTGTAATAAAGAGCATGGAAGCACTATTGTGTTACATCTGCTATCACTAAGTTACCTCTAAGTCATAGGTGAGGGCCAAACTCAAATTCGGGACACTGTAGAGAAGTTGAAACTCCCGTTGTGAAAGCCATTCCCGTGCGTGGTGCACACGTATTCGCAGCTTCACCCGACGTCTTGCTCGCCTGGAGTGTGTTCAGACAGAAGCATAAAGAGCCGAGGGCTTTGGCAAATTTGGCTGACAGCGTACGTGGGTGGAAGGCAGATGAAGAAGGGTTTGGGCAGTGCGAAGGTGCGTGTTTAAAACCACTTGATTTTAGCACACGCCTGGCCTGCACCAACAGGGTAGGCCAAAGAACCCAATGTAAAAGACAAGTAAAAGACACATCGGCAAAATACTGAAAGAAAACTGAACTTCACCCAATAGATTTTCTAATTAAAAACAAAAAATTCTGCTTACACCTCAGTATAGTCCCATAAGCAGTCCACTGCTATGAGTCTGTAGTGGTGGTGTTAGCCGGTCCTTATTTCTGCTGCTTCACTGGACCTGCCTGAAGCAGGAGAGATTTGGGAAAGAAGGACACCACGGATGTCAAAGCACTCGTACGTCCTTCCAGAAAGTTTAACCTCTCTTAAAACTTGGCTAGTCAAGATAAAAAGAAAGCAGCATGCTGGACAGGAAAGATTTACTATCAGATAGAAGCAGCTACAGAAGGGAAGAAACATCCATTCCCTTCTTCAAGGGTGATTATTTTTGGAGGCCTTGAGCCCTTCCCACAACCCACAGACTAAAGTGTCAATCTCTGCAGAAAAAAAATGGATTTGAAGAACAGAAATGGCAACAAAATTAAAAATTGCTTTTAAATCTCTATCCTCTCATAAGAGCTGACAGCGTGCATTGTCGCACAATTTGCTTCGTCTTGCACATTGTGATTTTTCTATCTGTCCGCAGCTCTCAGATCTGTGCTTCTTGCATGTGCTATATGGTTACTCACACCACCCTCAGATCACACAGCTCTTAAAAGGAAAACTTCAGAGGATTCAGTGTTCTCATACAGAAGCTTCACTGCAAACACTTTTTATGCAAGGAAAACAAAGAGCCAGTTCTTTATTAATGTTCCCACAGTACCCAATTAATAGATCAAGGACTTTGGTTAAAGATTTAGAATGGGAAAAAACAGCACCAAAGCAAGTATGACTTATTTTAGAAGCAGCTTCTTAGGCAGAAAAGGAACAAATAGTTACCTAAAGCGAAGTAATAGGAAACATGTTTCATGCAATGGGAGAAGAATCCCTTTGAACTCAACTCCCCTTTCCTAGTAAGGCTATCCATCCGAAGTCACCCTGTCTGCAGAATCCTAAAGCCAGCATGAATCCTCACGTAACCCAAGCTGAAAATCTGCTATGTCTTATCAGTTGTGCCTCGGAAGGGCAGACTCAGCGTTGCTTAAAGAAAAACAGGACATCATTATATATGTATATATTTATATATTAAAAAAAGCTCCATAAATAATAGTTATTGCACAACCTCCAGAGCACTTGGCGTTGGCATTGATATGAAAATAAAGCATGTGCTCCTGCTGCCTCGATGTTTCAAAATCTTGGAGAATTGCACAGCACCGTTCTTTTTAACGGTGCCTTAAATGAATGCCTACCCAAACCTCCTAAAGACTATGTGTCCAAAAAC
Source organism: Anseranas semipalmata (assembly GCA_013399115.1). Classification (NCBI taxonomy): domain Eukaryota; kingdom Metazoa; phylum Chordata; class Aves; order Anseriformes; family Anseranatidae; genus Anseranas; species Anseranas semipalmata. The sequence goes on along the minus strand of VXAA01001152.1, from coordinate 334,953 downwards.
TGTGCTGCAGTTGATTCGAGGTCAAGAGGTATTTTATGTAAGAGAAAAGTGATATAAGATATGAAAGCCTCATTGACTTGCTTTTTGGTTAAAAAAAGAAGTACAGTAAAAAAAAGAAGTACAGTAAAATTACTATTACACAACCCCTTAGTGGACAATAATTAGTCAATAACTAAAAAATGATGGGTGGGAGGTTTTATAGGGCAATCAGCATTTGCCTCAAAGGCACAATATTTGCAGTTTTATACATTCCACCACTTGAGATCTGAATTCAAACTTTACATGAGCTTAAAGACAGTATCTTCAAAGCTACCAAGGCTGAAAAGCGTATTCAATTAAGCCTTTACTAGTCTAGGTTTTCTGGAGCCACTGTAAATTCAATTCTTGCCCTTAGGTCAGCTGTGTTACAGTCCCCTCTTAGGACAGGTCAGCTCTCAAGCCATTAATTCTTCCAAGGAGGAATTCAGATCCTGCAATTCACTCTCAGCAACCAATGCAGCTATGCCCAGGAGCCCAGCTGCAGCTGGAACGTACAAGACTTTAACTCGGAGTCAAAGAGCAGCTCAGTTTTTTCCTGGTAAGACAGGGTAAGGTAAGATAAAGTACAGCTCAAATGGTACTACACAGCTTTGTAGACAGTTATACATACATATATCCTTAAAATAAATGTAATCTCTGGCAGAGAAGAGGAAAAAACTTGACTACTTGAGCCGAGCTGAAATAAATAGCCAGTACTGCTTTTGCATTGAAGAGGTTCCTCCATCGGCGAGTTTTTCCAGCCAGTCAGCCTTTTTCTCACTTGAATTATAGGCAGCCTCTAAAAGCTCCTCCAATCCCTTTGTTTCCATCTCCCCCACCAGGTCTTTAAGGTTTTTAGACCTCCTTTGATCTCAGGCTTAGCCTTAGAAGACCATCCCCTTCCACATGGAATGGAGTCAGCAACTGATACTTTAATTCCTTTGAAGAAACATACCTAAAGGCTAACGTATCTTTAACATTTCATGCTTGGTTTCTAAATACATCTCCATAATCTCCCCTTTACCTGCATGCATTCTTCTCAGACAGGTATCAGCACTGAATTTCAATAGGGAGACTAACGACTTCATTCTAAACGTTCACCCCGTCATATTAAATCTATTTAGGATAATGACTTCTCAGCTACCACATCGAGATTTCTCAGGATCAGCAGTTTCTATTATTGCTTAACACACTTTTTCCATACTGGCAATTTCACATGAACTGCATTTCAAGACCCTTTAAGCATGTTCTGCTAAGCTTTATGCTGTAAGAATTCCGAATGTTAGATAAAGCACTTAGTCATAATAGCCAAGAAGAAAATTTAACTGAGAAATGACAGCCCAAACCCCCAAACAGCTATCCCGCATGTGTGAGACAGCAGTAATGACAGTATTTTACTGGTTTGAGAGCACATAATGAGAGAAATCATTTCTTCTCCAAATAAAACTAACCTATTGTATTCTGCTCTGCTTAGCTTGGCACTTCTTTGTATTAGAATCTATTAATTAGCACTGAAATGCTCAAGTTTCCAGAAGAACTATTCCTTAGTGGTATTGCCCAAAAAGACACATGGTCAGGGTTAAGCTTAAAACCAATTACTTCAATATTTAATGCTAGACCAGCTACCGTTTACTCCAAGAGCCCATTAACTCTCGCAGCACAACAGAGTAATGCCATCACAGACAGGCACTTGCATGAACTACACACAAATCAATGCCATACCCAATACCGGGCCTGGTACATTCCAGTGACTGTTTCTACAAAATCATCTGTTTGATGTATTGCTTAGGTTAAAAAATGTAAATGAAACACTTTTTGCAGAGAAACATCCCTAAATTTAAGTGGCATTGTAAAGGTAAGCAAGACATGTGAACTGTTGATGTTTTTCCTTATGTAAATGCACATCGTTTCTTTCTAAAAGCACTGGTGTAATGGATTTAATAATTTATGCAGGGGAATGAGGAACAGCTCTGGTGCTGACAGTCACTTCTCTGCCTATTAACTATTCATAGAACACTCAATAGCATTGAAAAGAGCCTTTGAAGCAATAGTAAAGGTTTGGCAAAGCTTTCATCATGTTAAATATAAAATGTGAGGCTTTGTTTGCATCACAACTATTCATTTGTCACGCGGCAAATCCTTCTGAAAGTAGAAGCCACCCCAAACCAGAGAATACAGATTTCTCCAAGTTTACAGCAGACCAGTCATTAGCCTCTCCTCACCTTTATTCACACAAAACCCCTTGCAAAATCATTTCCAAAACGCATCCAAAATTTCCATGAACCATTGTGAACTGGAAGTAGATTTAGAGATTTAATCCTTAGAAGCCAAGTTTATAAATGACAGTGTATTTTCTTCCACCACTAAACAATAGCAGGGATTTTAATTCCCTCTCACAGATGAACAGTATTATGTACCAGATGTTTCAGAAGGCAAAAACCTCCTCATGCTCTTACAGAATTTATAATAAAAAGGTTAATGAAGATTTTGTAGAGGTCAAAACTTACGGACGTGCCAACTAATATCACTTCATCTGGAGTCAGCCTGCCAGTTCTCATATTGGGCATATTTCTGTGCTCTCCAAATCATTCTAAACAAGTTATCTGCTTAATTTTGAGCTCCTAAGCTGCAGATAGTAAGAAATCAAAGAACAAGTTAGAATAAAAAAAGTGTGATATGTATTTGTCCTGCTCTCGTCGCTAAGCTACTAAAACCCGTTTATGACAAGACTGTCACCAATTTGTAGCTGCATTTCTGAAAAGGCAATGTACCATCAATCTAAGCACAGCAATAAAGACAAAGATTAAAGTCACAAATCTGAACGTATTTTGGCAGGTGTACAGCATTCAGGGACTTCCAGACCTTTCTAATTCACAGCATCCTTCCACTCAAGCAGCTCCCACTGCTGCCTTTAGTTCTTTTGTTAAGAATTCAAAACTTCTGGAAATTTAAACATGCTGACAGTCCAACCACTGTGGAATTGGAAAGGGACTATCCAAGGGACTACCTCCTTCGGCTGCTGAAATCTCACGGCTTACAGGACAAGTAGGACAGGTCGTTGATGTGCCAGGTGGTAACTACACCTCTGATTCAGGGTACCCAAACAGCGAGGGGAGTCAAATACCTGCAAGCAGAAGGTGTCTAACACCATGCTAACGCACCTACGGTTTTAATTGTGGTGTCAGATAAGAATCTCAGAGTATTTCGGGGACCAAAAGTTTTCTTTGAGATGTGGAACGAAAGCACGCACCAGAAAGCTTAATTCTTAAGATTTAACGTACATCTGTAAGGAGGAGTCTATCTTGCACACCCAGAGGCTTCTGGTTTTTCAGTTTATTGTGAGCGAAGTTAGCTGGCTGAGTCACCGCGCTTCTCCGGTTGCCACTTCTCAGAAAGCTTCTCAAGCCAAATTAATCTCTCGGAGAAAAGAACTGAACGTTGCTTTTACCCAAACAAGAAGCAGAGGGAATATCACAGCAGTTAAGCAGCTATATGCGAGCCCCTCCAAGGAGGAATAAATACAGCTCACGTGGGGGCAGACAGATGTTGAGGTTGATAAAGGTAAACAGAGCCGTGTAAGAGGTAATTACAAAACAGGCTAGATAAGTCACCCACGAATAAGTTAACCCTTCAGTGCATCCAGCGCTCTTTATTCCTCTGCCGAGGGAACACGAGCCAGAGCACTGAAGATTTCAATTAGTTCCCATTGTAACCGGCTACCTCCGTTCCCTATCTACTCAGCACTGAACATCATCACTGCATCCCCACGTCTTTTGTCGATTTGCCAGCTTTTCTAGAAGCGAGAGCTCTCTTCTTCCTTTCCCTTCCCCCAAATCCCAATGTTATTTTGATCACTGGGGTTAGGGAAGGAAGGGAAGAGATATTTTTCAATTATCTGGAGGAAACAGATTTGCTAGAAGAGCTCACAAAAGAAATGTAAACTAGTAGAGTGATCAGTAATTAAGAGGATGGTTTGTTTATACTGTCTGACCTTAATCATCTGGTAAGGTAAAGTCAGCTTAGCTAGCTATACATTTTAAACATCCAAGTGCCAGCACAAACAACAAAAGTATAGGTCACTTACAAAACTGGGGGTCTTCTCCACGCAAAGCAGGATAAGAGTATTTTGTACTCGCAGCAGACAGTAACTAAATCTAAGCTCCTAATACAATTTAAGTATTTTGAATCTCTAAATCTTGACTTACCCAAAAACCCTGAAAGATGTTACAGCCATTACAAATATTCCTAGACGAAGTTTGCATGTATTTTATTCATTCAGTCAGGTTGATCAGAAAGCTCCCATTCAGAGAACATTTATAATCTATTTTAACTGTGTCAACCACAGATCCAAAGAGGGCACCTGGTGAGCTCTGAGAATGAAAATTTTCAGGAAAGCTTGGAGGAGTAACCCCTCAGAATGTCTCGTGGCTCTCGCTGTACTGCTTAGTGACCCATCTGTTGATCTAAAATAAACCCACCGGTAACTTCACTTGAAAACACATTTTTAACTGCAAGAAGAGTGCAGGAAGGAATGTGTACATTGCATGCTCTCATATTCAATCTCTTACGCCCTTTTGTCATATCAAATAAAATACGAATGTTTCATTTCAAATGCTAACCTTGAATTTTTTCAACAATGTTGTAAATACTGTTCAATGGACATTTCAGAGACTTGGCAGGGTGCTTGTTTGGCCACAACCGAGTGTGTTGTAAGGTACAACTGCTTGTATAAGCCAAAGCAAACACTAGCAAAGATATAATATGCGTATATTTTATATACACTCACACAGTGTACACACACCATTGATTTATTCACACGGAGGCATGCTCGGTGCAGTACTTCCATTCACTTTCATGTAATATTTTCTGATATCTGATAGAGAACATGATTTTCTGGATTTGATAAGGTAAAACCAGATATCATTAATACGATAAGCAGTTTATTGGAAACCTAATTACAGTACTCACCACAAAATTTAACACTATCTACTCCTATTCTAATTCCCCTTTCTCTCGCATTTTTTCTAAAGCTATTTGTATCCTGGTTTATTCATATGTATTCATGTATTTAATCATAAACTAAGCGCATTAACCATATAAAATAACACTCACTAGTGGTTTGAAATAAACGTAACATTTCATTAATAGTTGGAAAAACCAAATTATATAACTAGTTATTCTGAAATACTGTTACATGAAACATTTCTTCATAAATGAAAAAAGCTTCACTGCAATCCTTTGTAGTCTGAAATTTCTGCTTTCAAGGATACCTACCTTTTAATAAAGAATTTTAGAAGCTTTTGAGGTTGCTAGTTTTACACGTGAACTCAAAACTTAAATCAGGTTAAACTTTTACAGAGTGAAGCAATATTAGACAAGATGAATGCAGACAAATCCTCCCCACTTAAGCACGGTCACCCAACAGAACCTGTGGCACAGCCAAGAAAAAAAACATAACTAAAAATGCAGATGGTAAAAAGGGTTATCAGATTCCACTCCCTTTTTCCTCTGACTTCAATGAAAAATTATGTATAAAGTTTTGATTAACAGAAATGAGAATTACTTACCGATTTGTAACAATACCGGTGTGACCAAAGCCGTCTCCATGGCATAACAAAATTCCCTGCCAAACATTACTGCACCATGCATCACCCACAGGCGTATTGGTATCCGGTCTATGGATCCTTCACTAATGGTCTCCTCTCTACTTTCATTCTCCTTGTTTTCTGGTTTCTGAAGCTGTGCCACAGGTAGATCTTGAACTTGCATAGATTCCGAGTCAGCATTCTGGGGAGCCATTTTCATAACCATAAAAATATATATATATATTTGTTATATCTATATAAATAATACTACCATAACTCCACGAACAAGTTAGGGTGTCTTCTCTTTCAGCTTCTGTTCCTCAGGCAAGCAATGCTTATATTCCTCTTGTACAAACAGGAATCTTGCAACTTCTTGTAAAGATATGAGACATTAAGAACGAAAAGCTATTTGGTAGGAATTTCAACATATGGCTTGCTGGTTTACTGTGAGTTAGAGTTAAAAATCCATAATTGCCATTCAGTTAATACCAGTTTCATAATTATTATTGAAGAAGTGCTGAAGTTGTTATTCTTGCTACAGAGAGGTGGAAAGGCGACACAAAGAGGTGCTCCACTGTTAATCCCCATCGAGTGGCTGATTAATCTGCAACAAAAAGCAAGCATTTAAAAATTTCAATAGCATTTTTTCAGGATATTGTGTCCCCCCCCTTAACCATATACCCTACTTCCTGCTTAATGCTTTCCATTGTCCTTGCCTCGTGTAGGGTCTTTTATTCCACATTCCCTCCTACCCCTGGACTTTCCATTGCAATGCAGCTGTTCCTCATGTTAAGTGATGCTAAGTTTGTCTCATTTGTGGACCTACATGAAGCCAGAGAAGAATATATACCAGTGTGTTTGCCTGAGACCCTCATAACGTCCAGCACAAGACTGACAAATTCTGGGAAATTTAAGGCAGGTTCCATTTCAGAAACAGCGTAGGATATTCCAGTACTATGCCAGGAAGACGATTCATAGATTGCCATTTACTCACACAGACATCCCAGCTTAGACTTTTGGAAGTTGCCAGTTACTTTGCAGTAACATCTAAGACCCCGTAGCTCCCTTGAACCTCCATAACACTAGAAAGTTGATTGCACAACTCGGCAGAGAAGTTTATCACCGTGTAAATTCAGACCATCTTATAATGAAGATACTCCTCAAGCAAACATAAGCAGAAATAAGCTATTAGGCATACAATTTTGAAGACTGGTATTTAAACTTTTAACAAAAAGATATATATGGTTTATGCATCCATCTTCACTTTCTGCACAGAACACCCGAGCATTTTACTCTCATATCCTATGAGCCTTGTGAATCCCATAAGAGAAGCATGGTGCGGTATTTTCCACTGGACATTATTCCTGAAATGTATTCCAACCAGGTAAGACAGGCTTCTCCTGTCTTTGCCCCTCCTTTGTGCCACAGACAAACCCTAAGCAGACGTACATACTGTGCCACGTCAAGCAAAATGTTTAAGCGCTTAGGAGAAGGAAAAAGCATTTTATAAGAAGTCAGATTACATGATGTCAGTACTAGAAGGATGCATATTCGCATCTATGCATATAGTGTGGCTGAAGTCATATCTCAGGACAAAACCTCTGGGGGTATGGTTCCATGATGCTGGCTTTGGCAGCAAAGCTGCCCTGAGAAGTCCCCATGCTGCAGCTCGCTGCCCTCTCAGTTGTGGTGACAAACCTCCTTGTGGGCTCCACCGTAAACCAGATCATTAAGCGGTGAACCTAAAAATGAGCCTTAAGAAAGCGATGACATGTTTGGGGTTTAAAGCATCACATCAGCACGAAGCATCACGTTTCCATGCGACCCCAACACACTGTTCTTCTAGAAACGCAGCAAGGGAACATCTTCTTGAGTGCTCCTTCCTGCTGATACCTGCCTCAGAGCTGTATCCCCAGAGGGTTTCCCATATGTAGTTTGTTCTTTCAGCCAAAAGCATCTTTTTTGGTCTGTGCTTTTTTTTTTTTCTTCTTTTTTCTCTTCCCAGGCTTCCCAAAATTACTTGAATTCTCAGATCTGGTCACCTCAATAACAACTTATTCCTATAATTTCCTTTTAAGCTAGTCAAATCATGTCAGAGGAGCTAAAATAACTTACTGAACACAAGTGCTACAAGCCAAGTGTTACGTTCCAAGTGTTTTAATCTATAAGCAATAAATAGCTCACAACAAAAAAGTCTCAAGAAAGCATTTCTTCACCCATTCGGTATTAAAAGGAGGAGCTGAGCGTGCTGCCCAGGGTTACTGAATCACGACACAGACTTGATCAAGTTCTTCCTAAGTGCCGTGTTTCTATGAAGCATTTTCTTTCCATCCGTCAGGGCCTGGATTTGCTAAGTTCTGCATGCGGCAGAGCTCATTTGCCACCTTCCAGTAATTAGTACTGTGTTGAACTTGCAGCAGGAAGGAAAGGGATGGGATTCTCTTACCTTGCTTTAGTGTCTGAGGTTTCAGCTCACTCCTCGAATAGCTATTAGTTTATCATAAACACGAATTAAGTACTGTGTATTAAAAACAAACAAACAGAACACACATACTTATCATAACAGAAGTTCTGGGTGAATAAACCTACAGAGTACAGGCTCCAGAGTAGAAGCGATTAGTTTAATTACAGTAATAAAACGTTTAACTGCTGGCAGACTGAGGCAAAATTGCGTTCAGTAGAATTTAATAAGTTTACATATTGGCTCTTACTACTCAGAAATCACTCAGAAGACGCACGTTGGATTACAGGCTAAGGTCACAGGCAACACTCCTGTACTAGATGGCTTTAAAAACTGTAGCTTTGCCTTATGCTAAATTTCCCCTCGTGTCACTGTCTGCGAGGGACTTGACTCAGTTTCCCTCAACACCTCATTTAACAGTTAGAGGGTGGCAGAACGAGGCACGGATAGGAAGGCAGTTCATCGTACCAGAACGTTTTACGATGCACTGGGGCAGCCCGACTAGGCAGGCAGGATGACAGCGGGCTGGGAGCATTTGTCGCTGGGAGGGATATAAAGAGGCAGGACAGAAGAGGATATCTGAGATTTAGGCCATTTGAGCGAGGCTCTTAAGGGATGACTGAAGAAGTTATGCTTGAAGTGGAGGATGATGGGGAGTGATTGGATATAATTTAAGAGACAGGAATAATGGGTGATGGATGGAGGCAGACTTTGAAGCTGTAATTGAGACAGATAAAAAGAACAGTATATTTTAAACATGCCAGAAAAAGCAGTCGCAGCATTCAACTGCAGTAGCAAGAGGCACAATGGACAGGTTTTATCTCAAGTAAGAGAGGATTGCTGTTCCATTATGCCAATTTTGTGGCAAGTATAACGCTAGTCTTCCTGCAGCACTTTCATCCGACTCCAAGTGCATGTCTAATACACGAGCTGCAGAATAACAGCCTCTCGGGAAGGTCTTCCAGTTCTTTTGTAAGACCTGCAGGCTGTATTCAGACTCATTTTAGATCCAGGTTCTTCTTCCAAGCTCATTTTGAATTTGGCAAATTTGAATGGCGGCATTCTTCCTTATCAAAAAGGAAGGCAAATTCATTTACCTGCTAGAAGTAAATATTACAGAAGCTTTTATGTAGCAATGAACTCCAAATCCAAATTAAATGGCATCTAAAGAGGAGCTGGATTAAAATACTAAAGAGGGCACACTTCCATGGATGCATCTAGCACAAATATTACTTTTTTTGTTTTCAACTTTGTTGGCTAGTAAAGCCAAAACTTAACTGACAATATATTTTGATTGTAGTATTGAATATCAGTGGTAATTTCTAATACAGCAAACTCCCTTTGCTCATGAGGTTCAAAGGCTTCATTTCACAGAGTCGACCTAAGAAACAGGCCTGTATTATTATTATCCTTTTGAAAAAAAAAATAAAGAAGTGATGAATTAGGCTTACCTTTGACCTGTCATTCAAGCAGTGTAGGTACATCAGGACACAGCACCCAAACAAAGCAACTCAAAAATGTATGTCAGGACGATGAGACCATGTCCCCCATTCTGCCATGCACTCTCACTGTACTTTCCATAATGTTTTAAAAGGGATTTTCATGGCTCGCAAAGAATAAGAAAGTAGAATGAAGTGGTGCAGCCTCAGAAAGGGGTTAAAGTCGGGCACTGTACAGAGGCAGGGTGCGAACAGAAGTTTAAATACAGAAATATGTACACTTGTAAAGTGTATATGGCAGGAGATTTGATTGCATCAGCTCTTCTTGAACCTGACTGCACGTTTTACTCAGCCCTTTGGCCCCGCTGCAGCAATGGGACAACCTAGAAAGGGGAGGTTGATATCTCAACAAACCAGGCAGCTAATATATCCTGAGAACTGATCTGCAAGCAAAGTTGTATAAAAGCCACTCAGATGTCTTGTAATCTTATCTGTTACACTTTTATTATCTTCCATCTAGGCATAAGTCGCAAGACGACTACGTGAAGCGCAGAACAACAAGTTACAAGCTCGACAAGGCGATACCGCAACAATCCCATGCCTCCAACAGGTCGTGCTCACAGCGCAGGTGAATCATGGAAGAACCAGTGGAAAATTACTGCCTTCTTTTGGGTTTCCAAAGATGAGGAACGGTTACCTAGGTCTCATTTGTGGCCCACAGAGTTCAGTGGTTTTCTTTTCTCCGATGACCACTAAGGTACAAGAAGCACAAAATGCGCACGCTGGATAATTATGCAACACGACGCCTCGGGCAGATGACTTCTATCACGTTTCCCAGCGTGTTTGGGACTCGGAGGTTGACAAGCAGTGTTATGGCATTCGTGACACCATCATCTGGAGATCAGCTGATGGGCAGTACACCCACCAACCCCAAAATAGAGCATAAATGGGGTTAACAGCGATCCTGCCCAAATCTTTTAAGACTGAACTATTTTTAATGCCTGTTTCCAGCTATCTCTTGCTTACGAGGAACAGGAATGTACTGTTCTACAAGCAACTAGATATTCTGAGCCAGGGCCAAAGCATATGACCTTAATTAAGCTCTGCAGCATGCAGCAAGTTTCAGGTAATCACACACACACTTTATTAAGCAGTAATAAACCTCGGCCAGCAGATACAATTAAACAGGCCTAACTGGACACCATGAGAAAATTGTCTAACAGCTTCAGAGGAAGAGTTGCAATCATTAAGGCATTTATCATAAGAAACAATTCATTTCAAAAGGGTAGGTGCGCACTATTTACAAAATCTTAAAGTCCTTAAGGGAGAAATAAATGTGGCCTAAGAAAAACTGGAATGAACAAACTGAAAAGGATCGAAACTGTTCTGTCCAAACACTACTGAATATCTACAGGAATAAGCCAGGGGATGAGCTGAGGCAAAGCATCCACTTCTCATCCTTGTTTCCAAAGCTTATTGCATTCACTTCCAGCCACTGATCTCGTCTCCAAGATCTGCCTCTTCCATTATCACTACTTTCTTTTACATGTAAGCACACAGGCTGATCAAAGTCTCCTCGTGACATCTGACAAATCGTGCTGAAGAGCTGCATTTTGCTACACAGGACTTGTTTTCTAGTGATGCAGTAAATATTCTATCTCAAACAAAGATTCTACAGTTTATAAGAAGTTTCATCTTGTTGATGCTGGAACAAAGGGCGAAGAGACGCCTTGAGCCATCTTTGCATACCAATGTCCCTGTCTTTCCACTGTTTATCACTAACTTCATGGGGAAAATAGTTAAGAATTAGTTCTTACAGAATTTAACTAGGTTTTAATGATTCTGGTCACAGTTGTCATTGAATCAGATCCTAATGTAACATTGTGCATGATATCAAGAAAACCATAAGCAACAAAAAAACCCAAGGTAAATATACTGCATGAAATATTTGAATGTTTGACTCAAACAACAACAACAACAGAGTCCAGAAGCTGCCAGTCTAATAAGACAAGACTTTGCTCCTTCCAGAGCCTTACACATCACCCTCCTTCAATTCCTCAGTGAGCACACCCCACAGACATGCGCACTGCTAGCCCCACAGTTTCACTGGGGAATTATGTTAGGCTAGCAAGCCTGTAGTTGCCCAGTCATTCCATTTACTTGTCCAATGTAACTTCTTTCTTTCAAGTTGGTATATGCCAAAGTTTCAAGTAATCTGGCCATCTCTTGAAAAATTATCTAGAATGATTTAAGTATAGCTTTAATGTTAGCATTGGAAGGAAAGGCATTCTCAGTGGATCTGGCTTTTCCTCAGACTAAATAAACGTTTGGCCGAACGCTTCTACCTCTGTGTTGGAGACAAACATCACTTATCATTCCTTCTATGATTAAATGCAAAAAGGAGACTCAATTCTGCTTCAGCATTTGACTGGCTTGCAAAATAATGTGTTGTTAGGGCTTGTGCCTTTTTAATAGTAAAATGGCGTTTGTCCAAGGAAATTACTAGCACTTGGAGTTCAAATCCTCCAGTCCTCTACCACACCAACAGAGCAATGGTGTGTTGCTATAAAAGAGCAGCTATTAAAGTCAGGCTGTCCCTCATCCTTCTGCCACCTCACGGGGATCTGTTGCTTCTCAAAACGTTAAAAACAGTCCCATGAGAGGGATCCGGCCCTCTCGTGGATATGAAGATACTCCCTGCAGTACGAGCCTGATCACAGCTTCAAATTTATCAGCAAACTCTACTTCTGCTAGGGCAGCCTGTTTCACTAGCAAGGGAACTTTTGTTTTACAGCCCGCTGCTTGCAAAGGTCTACCGAAAATACACAGCCAGCCTATTATACTGCTTGCACGAGAGGTTTCTCAATCGCTTTAAGTTCGCATAAACAAGAACTTCCTCTACAGACAGCAGTCTGCTCTTCCTTTTCTTCACCCCTGGCTCCTCACTCCCACCCCTTCCTGCACAATCACAAGCCTTTGTGAAGTGAACCTCACAGCGAAACCGAGCTGGGTTACAAACCAACCTGACAAAAACACAGCTGAAGAGCTGATAAAAATATCCTTTCTGAAGGCAGGTTGGTTTTACCTGATTGCATGGCTGCATGGATCCACACCAACCTAATGTGGCAAGGGAGCGACAGGAGCAGCTAGAAGTAATACTTTGGGTGGCAATACTCAAAGCCAGCGTGAAATTGCAGCTCACAGGGAGGAAAGAAACTGTTGTTATCCATCAGTAGATCCCTGCAGCAGCAAGGTCCAAAAGCAGACTCACCTGCTCAGCTCCAGGCTCCTCCTCATCGGAAGGAGGATCTTCAGCTGTGAGTGCCGGCATTTATTTTGCCTCCCAGTACGTCGGAGATGCAAGGCAGAGCACCGCTTGCTTAGCCAACAGGCAGCTATTTTCTCCCTGCTCGTTTTGCAGCTCTGTTGCTAATTATTAGCAGCTGTTTATAGTAACAGAACTGGCCACAGGGGAAGTTTCTTTGGCCCATGTCAAGGCTCAAGTGCTCAGCCATGGCAGTAGGATGAAAAGCATCTAGAAAACATAGCATGAGTTTCTGACCCGGCTGGCCAAATGCACTCAGCTACTCTACCTGAAGTTCAGCAAGGGGGCTGCATCCTTCCATGGCCAGGTTATGCCGGTCCTTCCTAAAAGTTTAGAATCAAGAATCCTGTGACTTTCTAGAAGAACCATCATATAACTGAGTCACGAGGCCTTTGGTTCAGAAAGGCAGCAATTATAGTCACAGAGTTGATTAAATTCCCATTAAGACTTCTCACCTAGTTAAATGCAAATACAAAACAATTTTCAGCCACTGCCTTCTAAAAGCAGAACTGCCCTAACCCTATCAGAGGGGGAAGACTATACTTGTTCATGACTTTTTTTTTTAATGCAGTTACACCACATATTACTTAACAGTCCTGTATGTGAGCAACATTACTCCTGACACCGAGAGGAAAGTCAACCTCTTATTTTAAAATTGTATTCCATTAAACTGGACTAACCTGTTTTGAATCTCTAAAAGCCTGCCAAAGGAAAAAGGTTAAGGCTAACTGGGTGCAATAAAGAACCGCATTTGACATGTCCTAACATTTAATCCATCAGTCAGGTAATCAAAGGCATTGAATCAAAACAGCATAAACCGGCTTGTTTTACAAGAGTATCATGCCTAACATGCATGACTTCTGAAGAACATATTCATCGAAGAGGAGCAAAGGATCCTGACAGCTCTCCTAACAGTGAGGCCACACTTGTGACATCCTCGGTTCCCCCAAGAAATCCAGATGAAACAAGAGCAAAGGTGCGTGCCGCCTCATTTGGAAAGGGTTAATAAACACTTGCTGCACCCTTTCCTTGGTATGTATACGAAATTCCTGAAATTATTAACACCTGACATAAACAGGTGTCCAGCTCCAGCCCTGCCAGGAGTAAACCTTCCAAAGGGCTTCCTGGCTCTGTCTTTCCAAAAAGCACGGCCTGGACCAGGAGCCCCCTTGCTTCCTTGCACTCCCTTCCAGCTTACTCTGAAAATGGCCAAGAGTAAGATTTTGGCTACCGCTGAAGGACGTGGTGACGCAGTCACAGGTAGCAATCCCAGTGCTGTGCATGACAGGCTGCCCTGATGGGATTTTTCCTGCCCAGACATGCTTGGAGGGATAGAGAGAGAGATCAAGGTCCTCATGACACCACGATGAACATCTTCATAAGACAGCACCAGTTCCTCATTCTTCGTATTTGGGGGCCAATGTCATTTCCCCAGCCTGATTATCTTACTGGGAAAAAGACGAAGGAAACCATGGCTTTTTATGAAGCTGCTGAAACAATTCTGGGAAGCCATCTTTTTAAAAGGGATCCAGAATTTAATGGAAGGCAGACTTTATTCTGTGGATTGGATATTATACTGCTCCCTGAAGGCACAGGCTGTTACTAATATTAGATCAGATTACATTGTTAAATCACTGCTGCTGCTGTTTTTACTAGGAAATACTTCGTTTTCTGAAACTGGGGAGGTAGCATTATCTGATTAAACTTCCTTTTGGTTTTACTGCTAAAAAAAACAAAAGAAACCAAACCTTCGCATATGCTCCTGTTAGCCTGAAGTTTAACAGCCATACATTAAACAGGTAAACTGCTAAGAAGGTATGGACATAAATAACAATGGAGAAGCCTTCCTAGCTAGTGGAAAACAGAACAGCTGGGACCGGTGATGCCGGTAACACAGACACTAAGAGGCAGTTTCACACTTCAGCCACGTCAAAAGCATGCTTTGCTCAACAGCCGGATCTCCAAGTCGCAGGATTTATCCCCGGAATTAGATAAAGGCTAAGGGCAAGATAGCAAGCACTAACAGCTAAGTGCATTAAAAAGCAAAAAATAACAATCTAGTTATCACATAAGCATGAAGAACTCAGAAACTCATTGGGATGGAGATCACTCCGACCAGTGTGCAACTACGCTGTTATGGTCTAACACTGCTGTGAAAAACAGAACTTTAATGAAGAAAAAGCATTAATTTGGTCAGATAAACACAGGCAAACTTCAGTCAGGCATGGAGTAAGTATGGTCCAGCTTAAGTATACACTACTGAACGATCCTCAAGTTTTAAACCATGTTGAACACGAGAGTTATCTTCTATCAGAACAGAATTGATTCATTCCCTCTCTGTCTCAACGAGGTAGGGCAGTGGAGGAAAACAAACGTAAGACTATCATCAGAGAACATCAATATATTACTAAGTGGATTAACTGGAACAATCTTACCTTCCTGCAGAAGAAGGACGATGTCCAACCCAGCAAGGCTGGTGGTGCAAGTGTAATCCTAACTATCAGCACATCGTTGCCACTAGCATTTTTTTGCAAGTTCTCTTACCAAGGCTGTCCTCCTGACTGCAGTGTGGGAAATGAATTATATCAGCGTAACCATTTGCAAATTACTCTCCAGAATGAGCAATACTTTCTACAATAGGTTGAGACTAGTGTTTTGCATGAATATTCATCCATAAAAAACAGTCAAGCAGACTGATTAGTTAGTCTGTATATGCAATGTTAGATATTCCCCGCAGATGTTACTGCACCTACGATGAAGAGCACAATACTTCCTTTATTTTCATGCACTGGTATTTGAACTAATTCTATTCATTGCTCTGAAAATTCACAGGCTGTACCAACTGGTTTCTTCAGGCTGTAAATGCTTAAGAAACCCAAATACTGCCAGAATATGTATTAGACAATTACAGAAGCTATTCAATAGATCAAGACAAAAAAAGAACAGAGCAAAGATCTTCATCAGTTGACTTCCTCTAGCATATCATTAACATCTGCAAAGTCTAATTCATTGGAATTATCTCCAATTACCAGTCCCTAAATGCATTACCATCATTCAGTCTCAGAAAACTCGGTTAAAGTTGAGCTTTTGAAAGCATCCATAGAATTTTGTTCACCCTCCAACAAAGACGGAGAAGTCACGTTTGGCTAGATTTTACTAAATCTGAGGAAATAATTACTCCCTCGGAGGAAAACCAAAACAACTCAGAAGAGAGTTTCTCACATTTCAGATCCTCCAAAGAGTTTGTAAACAACTAAATATAACTGCTCATATCATCTTGCACTACACATTCTCGTTTTGCCTTTTTCAAGTGAACTCACAAATCCAAGTGGTCCATCATCACTGTGACAGCCTGGTAATTCAGAAGGAACTGTGTATAGTCGTACCTGCGACCTGTAGTTTGAGCCAGCGCTGATTCAATGTGATTGCTAGAAACAGTCTGTCGCTCAGTGTAAAGAAGAGAGATGCCTTCCCTTCTGCCCCTTCCCCACCCCAATTTTGCATAGGTTCCCTTCATCAAGGGCTGCTACAATATTTTACTTGCCCCACGTGAAGTGTTACACAGAGCTGACTGCTCTAGTATTGAAAGCAAAGAATAAAGGTATTTTAACAGGAATTTTATTTCTTTCTTACTTCTTCCCCGGCATCTAAGGAGGCCTGCCTCCTCCCCATGCAACCACGCTGCAAAGGTTGCGTGCAGTAAAACAGCTGCATAGCCAGTATATTTTAAGTAAGACATAAGATAAAGAACCAAAATTAAGAGTCCCTTCTTAACACCAATAATTAAAAAAATTAATAAATCTTAAAGAGTACCAGAAGAATGCTGTTCGCCAATAATATGAGTAAATCAGTGCTTAGAAAGGTTGCACGACCACACTGATTTCAGACCACATCTCCAGCATTTAGGAACAAAGTAAGAACTTCCACCAACAGTACTTTAATATTGAATTTTAAGCAAAGTAGGTAAAATACACAATTTAAGAGTTACGCTTTCTAGGAGCTCATGAACAGATATTTTGACCAATGCGATGTCTTTACAACCCATCTGTTTTAGAAGAGTTTCGTGCAAGTAATAGGATTTAGACAGCTGGTTTATAAGCAGCCCTGTAGAAAGCTGGCGGCCACATTTAAGAGCAGCTTGATAACAACATATTTTGATTTTTAACTATGAACAAATGCTATTTTAGTCACGCGTTTTGCCAAGCTATAACCCCGTTAGAACTGGCAAGATAAGATATTTACCGACACGCACAGAACAATAATAAGAGGCTTGGCAGTTGGATGCAATACATAAAGACCTGCTAGCGGGGAAATATCTCGAACATGCAGACCTCTTCCATTTGTGACTTTGCAGAACTATGAAACACTTGGCAAAGGCTTGTCAGAATTTGGCGTTTTTACCTAATTTGGGAATAACTGTCGGCCACTCTCCTCTTACAGGATGCACAAGTTTCAGCATCCACGTCACTTCAAGCAGCAGACATCTGGACCACCGTGGGCTGAGACTTGTGGTTGAGGTATTTTATAGTCTGCTGTTGTACCAGTGCAACCACTAGAGCAGATCCTACAGCTGACAGTCACCTTAGGCAGGTAAAAATGAAAGTAAACGCATCTCACAGGCTAGGTTTAGTCACCTTCAGACAATTTGATCATGCTCTGTCAGCCCATCAGCTTTTCCCAGATGCTTCCCAGCTGCAAAATATGCAGCTGCCACCTTCAAGGGAAGTTTGACATATGACTCTCAAGAATCCTTTAGGGATGAAGCTGCACTGTGAGACAGACAGACCTCATCCACGTGACTGAAAGCAGTATGAGATGACCTGGAGCACACAGGTAGCATCCATCGGCACTAAGAGGGAAATTTGTGCCCCTTTGAATCCCCACAGCAACATTAGCCAGGGGCAGACTGGTTAAGAGGAATCAGCAAAATGGTTTTCATCAGCTGCACTATAACCATTTGTCACAGGCCAGCTGGGCCTGTCACAGGCAGGCCATATGGGCAGTAAGATGCTAACCTGAGTTTAATTAGCTTGAATATTAGTTAGTCTTATGAAGTATTATATGCTCCTCTCAAACAGCAAATGTTGACTGAAAAGCATCTAGTCTCCTACACGTATTTTCTGTTGGAGTTTACTATCAGATATGCAGCCTAAAATTATCCAAAACATCCTCAGTGAATCAGTCTCACACATGCTAAAGCATCTTTTCTTCAACGTTTATGAGTAAAAAATACTGTTGCAATAGTTTCTACTGGACTAGGCAGGCTTCTTCTAGGAGTTTCTTTGCATAAAAGGGGTATTTGAAGTCAACAAGTCATAGCCAACATTAATTTACTTGTAAGATTTACAGTGATTGCACTTGAGTCATTTTCTAGATGAAGGGTTGCTGGCATAAAGGACGTGGAAATAAGAAGTTCAGCCTATACAAGCAAGATTGATTGTTTAGAAAACAAAGCTAATCTAGTGGTTGCTTATTTATGCACAGCTAATTGCATACCAGCTAGAGTACCTTTCCAGATCGTTCTCAGAGGCAGAATGAATTTGTGGTCAGATAATATCACAGGTACTTTGTAGGTGGGTAGAGCTGCTTTAATACTTGCAGGCACTGAAAGCAACACATGGGAAAAGCAAGCAGGATAAGGGAAATGCTCAAATTCCAAGACACAACAGCACAATACTGAAGTGCAACAGCTGACTTGCCAGGTTATCCTACTAGTTATCTAATATCCTCAGAAATGCATCAGCTCCTCCATACAGAAGTACATTCACCAGAGTCAGGTCAAGCAACTATTTCTCTCATTGTTATCCTGGATAAAGCCTGAAGTCTCAAAGCAAGTAGGAAATTCAGTCATGAGACAGGGAGAGAAATAGCAACCTGAACGCCAGACAAAATAGGTTTGGTTTTGTGCCTTTATTGGTTAAAAAGGCATCAAAATGCACGTGGCAGTTAGTGTAAACTATCTGCAGAGGAAGGAAAATAAAAGGGGCTCCATATAGAGTATGGTTTCAGTGTAAGTAAGGATTACAACTTAAATTCAGGATCCCAGAACTGGTCAAGCATATATAGATAAAGGCTTTGAGTATCTCCTTTACATGTTTCAAACACATACTGACCGCAGCTTGGAGTAGCAAGTGAAGTGTGTTGAGCGTTGACTTGAAGCATAAACAGGAGCAGCAGTGCCCTACTTAAAGAAGTCTTTAAGATTAGTCTAACAGCACCTAAGTTAATAGCATGAGCTTCCTAAAGACAGTTAAATAGCTCTCCATTCATCTCTCATTCCCTCACCTTTGTTATGCTTCTTAAAGCGTGTGGTTGTGCCACTGACTTTTCCTCACCTTGCCCCACTCCCATTCAGTCTGGCTTCAGCTCTGCTGCTCTGCTCATGTGGTGGAAGAATTGCTGGTATAAGATTTTTCTTTTCTTCTATCCTTTGCTCTCATTTAATCTCTTTTTGTGGTTCAGCAGAAGCTGTTGAGAACAGGGATACCATGAGCTAGGATATTCAGCCCTTTGCTCTAAGCTTCCATTGCTTTATGTTCTCTGATCCTGCAAGTGTAATGGATGTTAATTCTCACGGCTCCTTTGGAAAGCTGAGCCTGACCTTATGGTATTCTAGATGTTTCCAGCTCCCTGATCTCCCTCATCATGCCTCTTATCACTTCACCTCCTGGTGGCTTCTACTTGCTCTAATATGCTAATTTTCCATTTTCAAAACTAACTTGGTAATCTTCCAGGAGATGACAACTGCCCACAGGTAAAGAACAGCAGCAGCCTGAGAGACGAGCATCACAATCACACGCAGAGGACAGACAAAGTATGATGTGAGCGCAGGTGCACCTAGTTAAAGCTGCTAGGCATTTCTGACCAGGTAAGTTTCAGAAAGGGATGCTTTATTCCTGTGGTACAGATGGAATCATGGGCTTACATCTGTGGGGGAAAACAGTAGGACAGTCATTATTCCTAGAACAAAAGGATGAACTGAAGCTGCAAAACCAAAGTCAATTACTTGGATGAATACTGCATAATATTACCTACTCTCATCTTTTCAAAAGAGTTTTAGGTCTTCAGTCTATTTCTTTAAAGAACTGTTCTACTTTTAACTGAATACTTTCTCTTATCAGTTCATTCTGGTACAAGATAACAGCTTGGCTTTCAACCCAGTTCCCATGAAAATAGTTAACACTTACAGGATTCCTTTCTCCAGCATCAGAACCAGCTAAATGCATTTATAACACAGGGAGTTGAGAACGCAAAGAACATTTTGCCCTGAATTATTTCACTGCTTTGGGCCAGTTTAGTAATTGTTTACAGGGTACTTATAGACAAAAGTTTGTTGGAATTAAGGGACTAGCTATTCAGGTTAAGGAACAACTTTGCTAAGTGCATATATACACTTGGCTAAGTCTTTGCTTTGGTGCTCAAAGAGCAGGCAGAGATGTTACCCTGATACAGTGATGTACAGGTTCTAAATATAGAAAGTGTTACAACTGCTGAAAGCATATGCCTATTGAAAGGGGGCATCAAACCGAAAAGTGAATGAGCTTTGAGTAACTGGCAGAGATCACAGAATGGGTTTGGGTTGGAAGGGACCTTAAAGATCATCTGGTTCCAACCCCCCTGCCATGGGCAGGGACACCTCCCACCAGACCAGGTTGCCCAAAGCCCCATCCAGCCTGGCCTTGAGCACTTCTAGGGATGGGGCATCCACAGCTTCTCTGGGCAACCTGTTCCAGTGCCTCACCACCCTCACAGTGAAGAATTTCTTCCTAAGATCTAATCTAAATTTACCCTAGAACCACAAAACCATAGAAACATTAGGGTTGGAAAAGACCTTCAAGATCACAGCCATTCCCCCTTGTCCTACGCAGATCAGACCGTGGTGACATCAATTTTGCCTAGAATTTCTAAAAAGCCTGTTCCAAGTACTTTGGCATTTTGGATAGCCTGGCATAGGTCTTCTTGGGTTTCCATTAGACCTTTAGAATTGATCCCAGACAACAGGAACTGCCTGAATTTGGTCACTCGAAGCCTTCCAGGAACAATCCTATTCTGAAACATAGGAAGGTTTCATTAAACTAGTAGTGATGTAGGATTTCACTGGCCTTATTAATAAGCAATAGTACATGCCGTACATGCCTGTATCAAGGCTCTGGCAGCCTTGGATGAAACCACCACAGAAGTGGGCATAACACTCAGAACAGCACACCAGCTTCCACATCTTTTGCTAGGTAGTATAGCTGACTCCAAAATAGTATTTCTAATGAGGATTTCAGAAGTTTTCTTGTGTTGGTCCAGAAGTATCAGCAACTCATGCACTAAGAGGAGGCTTATTGAACAGATCTGCAAGAACTGCAAAGGACAGTCAAATAAAAAATAAGCCAGCAAGTATTTATTCAAACACATTGTGCTAGCAGAGTTAACTGAGGAAGGGATTACGCATTTTCCAAGGTCTGTGGATTATAGCAGAGAAGTAGAACCCAAGCCAGTCTCCTGTTGAAAAAAGATACTCTTACTGTTGTCCTAGTATTCTCCTGGAGGTGAGGGTTACCTCACATGACTAATGACTCCTCAACGAGTAAACAACATTCATCTTGAACACTTCAGTGCACAAAGCATGCTGTACTTAAACAGATGTGAGCCAACTAGAAAAAGCTAGGGGGAGGAAATAATAGAAAGAACAAGAGCCAGAAGACATGACTAAGTCTGAGGGGCATGGAATTATTCTACTCATTTAAACAAAGTAAGACTTGACAGTAGGATTCAAATGTAAAAGCTGTTGAAAAGAAGATATTAAGTGATCTCTTCTTCAGAGGAGATTGGCCTAAACTGTGACCAGGAGGACTACAGCATTTTCTCCACATGCTATCAGTAACAGAAGCTTTATTATCCATCATGAGAACGACAGAGCAGGCTCGCTCCTTCCTTACCACACTCGTTGATAACTTTCTTGGGGCTCTACAAGCTGAGGTTGCTCCTTGCAATCCTTACACGTTCACTTGTGAAAACATGCAGCTGCCTTCCTACCAAGCGCGAAGGCACAGAGATTTATTTGTGCTGCATGTGCAGTTGCGTGGCGAGATATTTAACACAAGGAAGTCGAGGAAGAAAATTCTTCAGTTCCTGTAGCTTGTGAACGAGAAAGTAGTTAGTATTTGACTAACAAACATCTTGAAGCTGATGAAAGTTACTGGTCAGCACACGGAGGTATTTGACATTTTGCATTTTAGTCACTTGTCAAAATGAGGAAAGCCCTTAAGGTGAAAAGTTTCATGGCCGTTGAAGCTTATTTTAACAAAAAAGTAGCTCGTCCTTCTGGACTATTTTATTTTGGCAGCTTTACTGAGAACTCTGCTTAGTCATTTCACTTTTCCAATTACAGTACCAGCTTATGCAATAAACTAACGTGTTTACTGTTTGAACAATGACCTGCCAGATTTTTGGGAGGACTAAGATTTGATTAAAGCAATGTGCAGTTGCGCGTAATATACACTTAAATGTTTTAGGCTTTAAGAGCCTAAATTGACTTGAAATTTCTTAATGTTGCTTTGTGTAGCAGCCAAAATTTAATAGACAAAACAGGAGCATCACTTCCCTGTTATCTCCTTTAAGTGAAATGCATTTATTATCCTGCAGTAAGTTTTTGCTCTTTTAGTAGAGAATTTTCAAGTTGGACACCCTTCCTCTATAAAAATATTTCTGGAGAAAAAAAGTGGGCAGACTGTTGCCCAATGAAGTTCTCTGCAGAAGCACAGATCATATAGTACAACAGAAATAGTTCAAATGGTTACTTCATTTTGTTTTAAATTTATTTTTAAGACAGAAGATACTTAGATTTCCAAGTCAGTGCCACATTAAACAGCCACGATGTGACATTACTATCCTTAGCTCATGTTCTGGTTTTCAGTCCAGTGGTAGGGAATTTAAAGTTAACTTAATTGGGGTAGAGAGGTAGGGGATAACAAGCTATCGATTTATTAGGGAAAAATAAGTAATGCTGACAGCATGTGTGCTTTACTGGTGATGTTTAAATAAATCCTGCAAGAGAATTCATGTTGTGTCTGTAAAGTTCTTCTACTTTTACATGCTGTAGTTTGCACTGACTGCAGATAACCCAAAAGTCTTGGCTAGGGAAAAATCTTAGCTCACCTTCCTCTGAGGACCTAGACAGTATGCCCTTGTCTTACCACCCATACACAAAGACTGGAGAAACAGGGTGAATATAAAGTGTGCCATTGTATCCTCCCTTTTCCCTGATGAAAGAATACTTGTCCTATAACGATAAGCTTCAGCCAGGCTCAAACCTTCACTCGAAGAGAGTACAAAACTTTGCAAGTGTTATCAGCCTTCAAAACATGGAATGAAAGTAACGTAGACACAAGTTTCACCGGTTCAGTATGACACGATGGTTTCTACCGAAGAAAAGAGT
Organism: Anseranas semipalmata; assembly: GCA_013399115.1. NCBI lineage: Eukaryota > Metazoa > Chordata > Aves > Anseriformes > Anseranatidae > Anseranas > Anseranas semipalmata. Next base: position 311,699 of record VXAA01001152.1, on the reverse strand, counting down.
GCCCTAAGCACAATCAAAACAGACTCCAGTTTATTCAAGGACAGACACTGGCTAACAACCAGCCATCCGGGTAGGAACTTGAGTGATCCCAGATTTCTTTGCTGTATGGAAAATAAACGGAACTCGAGTTACAAAAGGGATTCTAACTATGGAAGCTGTGAAATGACTAAGGAAAAAAGTTAAGGTAATTAAGGCTTACTTTATTAGGAATTAAAGGCGCACCATCCTGCTGCACAACACTGTTCCAAACAAATCTCTACAAACCTCCCGTCTCATCTTTTCTGCCACAATGTTTGCAACCTTCATTCTGCTTAACCTTGGAAGCAACACTGTATGCGTATGAGGAAAGCAAGAAGATAAATACACCCCTTCATTCTTTGCTTCCTCTCTTCAATGCAGTATTGTGTTGGCCCTAAAAAGCTTTTACCACCCTAGGTGTTTTTGGGAACAGTTTCTGAGCTGTTGCCGACTGGGATAAAGAGTGAGGAATTAGCTCTGCAGATCAAAAAAATTTAAGTTAGCTTCAAACAGAAAGAAAGGTAAGGATTTGCACAGCACCAGACCCCCTTCCCACTAGCAAGTCAGACACCTAAATTAATTTCAACAAGCCTTCCAGAAATATAGTAATCTTTGCTCATTAAAGGAGTCATTAATTCTAGTCTGGCAACTAACACAAATTAACTTTGACCAATGATGCCTTTTACTGCATTAGGCTTTTCTAGCAACTGTCAGTACAGTTTTGTATGTACTAGTCCCACCAAGGTATACAAAGCTCCTTACATAGGCAGCTTTCCATATCCTGTCTATTTATCATTTGTCTTGGCCACCTCCTTCTCCCCCAAGATGTTCTGAAAGCCACTAAGCCGGGATGTGTCAGCTTTGGAACATTACAGAATTACTGGTGGCAGAGATGCAGCCCGTCCTCTGCCCGACTCCGAGAAGCTAACGTCACATCGGCTGCTCAAGTCTAGAAGAAAGCACAGGCATCGCTTCATCATTACAGGGCAGAGTCTAAAACCAATTCAAGTTGACTTGAATTTGACAGAGCTGCTTGTGACAAGCTAGCAAAAACGCCAGTTAAGTTCTGGCGAAGTTGTCCCCCGGCATCTTTAGGAGCATCCCCCAGCTCTATGCCGAGTAGCTAAAACCTTTGGCTGTCCCCTGAATTAGTAAGGAAGCAGATGGACAGAAGCTGCTTTGCTGCCACATCCACCACTGAGCTGAGCCTCTGGATGGCCACAGACCAAAGGAACTTGCACGTGAAGCATCTGACAGGATAAGTACCGAGGTATTCCTACCAGGAACATGGAAGAGAAGTGCACTATTTAAAATCCAGGAGCCTTGGACAGACACTCCCCACTTGCTGGTTAGTCTCACCCAGACATTCGGTTATTGAAGTTTTTAGTGGTGTAAACCACCAGACCGAAGCAGATCCCTGCCATTAGCAGCAGCTGTGACTACCATTTGGTGTGATTAAGCTGATTTCAGAACTGTTGGCAGCCGTACACTGACAGTCATACTTCGAATCTCGTTAGCTTGCTAACAGTGACACTTGTCTGTCACTTTGGATGCATCCTCCCCACACACCCCACGAGCGAAACCCTTCACGTAACAGATCAGAAGAGCTACCCAGACTGGCAGGCCTTCCCTGCACAGTCAGCAGCTCACATCTGCGTCTGACCTTCTTAAAAGTCTTGGGAATGCAGATTAAGCTACATGCTCGGATATACATATAATTTCAAATTTAGTCATTGGTATTTAAGCCTTCTCTTTTCAGCTCCCCGTTCTTTCCTGCAAGGTTGGAAGGGTGGCAACATTGCTACAAGCTTAAACCCTTTTAGATGCAAAAAACAGACTTACACTGCTTTAGTCTCAGTTGCTCACAACTTACAGAGCTACAATTTGCCCTGTGAGGCTAGCAAATTCATGAGGAAGAGTTCTGGGCCCTTGCTTGCTTTATCAGGTAGAGTGAGGGTGAGAAGTTTCCAGCCTTGGCTTCCTGGTTTGCCCTCAGTCTAGTCTAATGTTTTTACAAACTTAATTCACTGAAAATCAAGAATTGGCCAGTATTCTTACTGTTATTTGAAAAGACACTACTATTACCCAGAAAATTGTAACAGAGGAAGTTATTTAACCTCTACATCAACAGTGAGCAAGAAAATAAAGCATTATAATGGTGCTTGCATAACCACACCAGGTAAGAATTAGAAGGGATGCTGGACAGTCACTGAAGCAAAAACAAGGAACTTTTTATTTAATCTTTGTCACTGGCAGGCTTCCACTCATTTTCCAAGTTACAGCTGGATGCAATATTAATGAACTGAATGCTGCCACTGGAGATAAACAATGGTGTTGCTTTCATTTGCACAGCGCTTTCCACCCCGACCACGCTAATTTAAACAAAAGGTAGACAGCACATTGCTCTGTGAAGATGTTATGAGCACAGAACTGAAGTACGTAAACACATTAACAGACTCCACCCTTATACACCCTTAGAATTAAAGCCTGGGGAACTATTACCAACACCTCCCAGATCACCTACCTTTAGTTCAGAATTTTTTTCCCCTGAAGTAAATTGCACTGCAAGCATTTAACAGAACTGCAGCAGCTTCTTTATCCTGTGTCATCGATGCAGGAACTCCACGTTATTTGGTCTCTACATGTAATGCTAAAGTCTTATGCTCCATTCACTTAAATTTGTCTTTTGTAAGCTATGATGTGTATTAAGTCTCAATAGAGTAATTGCCACGTAGGGACTTAAAGCTTTCTCTAGTACAGATGTTTGACCAAGGGCCACTCACCAGCCTGTAGCTGTCAGAGGGAAAGCCTCTAAAACCTGGAAGACCCATGCAGGCCGTCGGGGACACATCAGTTACTGAAATCCTGGTAGGCAGAATGAGGTTATGATCCACAATCAAGGCAATTTATTGTCAGCTCAGTGAAGGATCCTGTCAGATATTTAGAAATACCTACACAGACTCCTTCCAGAGCCACCCAGACAATCAGTCTGTTGACCAAAAGCTTCTGAAAGAGCCTGAAGTTCAGGGAACAGTGTGGCTATTATTGTCCCAATGATAAATTTGGGCATTAATTACAATTAGTTATTCAGTAACCAGCCTTAACACAGAACTGGAGCTGATTTCTTTTGAGAGTGTTAATTTAGGAGCATAGTTAACGAGGAAAAGAAAGCTGCTAAGTGTAGCTCAGGGAAATACTGTGCAGTGTTGGGCTGCTGGAATGAGCCGAAAGTTTGTGGACTGATGAACATATGTTCCAGTAGTTTGCAATTATTGGGCACAGTCACTTTTTGTGCTAATTGCAGCTTTCCATGAACTCACTTGTGCTGGGGTATGGAGAAGCAAAAAATCTGTTCAAGGAATATGGAGTCAAGTTTATACTGATGACCCCTCAGACATACTAGGTTTTCCAGACAAAGTGTAGAAGTAATTAGATCTAGCCACAAACAGGCCAAGAATACCCTGAAACAAAGTATTAACTCTATCTTAAGTCAGAGCAAGGAAGACTACTCACCCACAAGTATATCCTACAGTTCCTAGTTAGCAGAAGTAATACTAACAAATGAATTTCAAGCCCACTAAGTGAACAGGCATTGGGCATCTATGGAAGATGCTGGTACAAGATTTACTGGATGGGAACCCAAAGCTTTTTATAGCATAACTTAATGGGGGAGTACAGTTAAAAAGCCACAGTAGATACCCAGAGGTCCCTTCCAACCTCAAGCATTCTGTGACTGCCAGTTCTCCAGCAGATTGAGATCTACTACCATGCAGCTGCATGCTGAGGGTTTTAAACAGACCACACCGAGAATACTCATTGGAAAGGCTGTATGAAAGCAAAGCAGCAGGAAAAAAAAGCTCAACCTAAGGCCAGCAATAACTGTAGAAGCATGAAGGGTACAGATAACTGTCAGGCCATCCTGCTTCTCAGCTTATTAAAGGAGTGAACTGTTTTGACTTAAGCTGTGACTACCAATGTGAACGGCAGCCTGAGCCACACAAGTGCTGGGATGTTGGAAACGATCAGGATACCTCCTGCACCCAGAAGCATAAGCCTTCGGCCTCTGTACACAGAGGTGAGAAGCAGAACAAGAGCCAAGAAAAAGAACAAGAAGCGTACATCAAGAGCTGATTCCCCCAGATATGTTTCAGACAGCAAGCTGGACATGTGCGCTAGATGTGTTAGCATTAAAGCGAGTTGTGCATTTGTTTGGGGTTATTTTTTTTGAACTCTTGGGAATTAGCTGGCCAACCACACTACTCTAAGGAGCAATAGTTCAGACTGCCAAATCGCTCCTCTGGGAGTACCCAGAGCCAGGCTGCATAGCCCAGTGTACTTGGTCAGATATTCCCCTCGTAAGAGGGAAGAAGTACTTATACCCTGCGCGCTTGCCTTCTCCCGCCCCACAGAAAACCCAAATTTCTTGTTACCTGGAAGCAAAGATCCAGCATTGAGACTTCTTTAGCAGTCGGTTCTCTTCCTCCCACTCCTAGTCCCCTGTGACTGATAGGGGAGTTGTAGGTTAAACAGCACACAGATTAAGTGTATTCTGGGAGACCACTTGCTGCGTGTAAGTGATGATAGGAAATTAAGTGGCACAGAAATCTGACTGCTCTGCAGTCATCGCTTGTTGGGTTAAGCCACTGGTTTCTGGATGTGCTCCAGGAAGACTGATCATATATTCAAGGACAGAATGCAGAAGATAAGTGTGACATGCTTTTGTGAAAGAGCACGTTGGGTTCAGCCCCCAGTTAGATCATTTATTTATCTGGCACTGAAGGGTGATAATGGCTTGTTTTCAAGTCTCCAAAATAAATGAACTACACTGCATGCAGAAGTAGTCCAGGCCAGCCAGCAGAGGATAGAAAATATGCAGGGTCAGCATAACACTGGTTTCAATTTCAGTTACAAAAACATTAGAGCTCTCATTTAAAACAAGATGAGGAACCAGGTTCTCTCTGCTCAGCGAAGATCACCAGTCCTGCTCTCCCCAGAACATTGATAAAACCCACTTCAGACATAGCTTATCAAAACAACTCAGGGTAATGCTTTCCTGTATCCATTGCTGTTTACACACCAAGACTTTTAAAGGCATCTTCAGTCTATTCTTTAGGGCCAAGAAGGTTTGTTTACCTCCTACCCTTCTATGCCTTGCTACACGAGTAGCAACAAATGTCTAATTTCAGCCTTGCAAGGACAGTAGGTCTTACTCCTCTGCTGGAGCACTGTGGGTCCCAGATCGGTCAGTCCCCATAGACAGCAAGTCACACCTAACAACGCAAAGCCAGCTAAAGTGGCTAGTTTAATAACAGTGCACATCCTTCATAGATGGAAGTCCTGGAAAGCGAGTCTCCCCCAGCTTTAACTGCATTTTTTAGAGCTTTATTACTTGCCTATGTTGAGACAAACTTCCTGTCACCCATATATCGAGGTTCATGCTCCAGTAACCACATGGCAGGAAAAGCAAGGCCAAGGTCAGAAGCAGCTCCCATGCCAAACCAAATTATTACCAAATGATAGCCTCGCGTCCCAAAGCCTGCCAGAGTCACTTGCCAAGAACGAGTCTGATGAGAAAACCTGGCTGCTTATCCCAAGTTGTTATAACGCAGCGTGCCAGTTGCAGCCTAAATGACTTTACAGCACTTGGAAATACCCACACTAAGGGGCTTTAATTAAGCTACCGTGTGCCACTTTCCCTAAGATGGTCATTCACAGCACACAAAACCTCCCAGGGGCTACTGTGCTCTGAACCATTGTTGAGATGCCTAAAGTTCAGCTTTTAGCTTGAGGCAAACCCTGTCTCCAGCAACTGTCAGAGGTCTAGATTTAATAGCATGAACTCAGCTCTTTCTAATGCAGAGTATCTTATTCCACCCAGAGGAGTGAACTACGATATAGAAACGTAACAGAATCACCACTTTATTCAGGATATCAATAACTATTCAGTGCTAGGATTCAAGAGACACTCAGTCCTAGCTGGAGGACATAATATCCTCCACCAGCTGAAGTTTTGGGTGGTTACTGAACATACTGAGTAGGGCTGGGACCCAAATGCAAGATGTGTGGGTAGCTGATAAGCTGCAGGCTGTAAAGCAGTCATCTGACCAGCAGTAGCTTACTGAAAGCATGTAAAGTCTTTAGCTCACAGCACAGACCTCCACAGCTCAGTGTCTGCTTCCGAGCTTGGTTTCTGGGCTGTCCAGGGTAGCCCATCTGGAGGGTGATTCTCAAAATGAAGCCTCAGCTATCTGTCAAGCCCCACACATGGTGTCACTCATCCTGGCAACGGATGTTCTCCTTCAGCTTTCTGGCAACTGGATTTGCCAGAATCCTTCGTATTTTGTGCTTCTGTATGGTGAGTCACATTTGTGATTCTGCTAAAAAAGTTCATTGGACTTGTTAAAGCAGTTACTAGGTAGGAACAACACTCTGCTTATGCAGAGTGTTGTTTCAAACACTAATACCAGTTTTATGCTGGTATATTGAGCCAAAGGACAACCATTGCACTCAGCATTTCCAAGTTAACCAGCTGTTTGTTACTAAGCTGTTTAGTAAGGCTGGCAGCATGCTGCATGTTGAAGGACTGGGAGCCCTAGCAGAACAGCTATCAGTTTAAGCCTCCTCTAATGGAAAGAACTGCACACAAGGCTATACCACTGTCAGAGTGAGTTTGATGAATCTTCTGCCTATGGCTGAAATAGGCCACAGCCTGGGACCTTTAAGCAGTACAGGTAAAGGTCACAGGAGTGACCCTTGCAAGACCCAAATGCAGCACGACAGGTTTTCATGCTACTCTGCTTGCTGCTAAAGCTTCCCCCTCTACCACACAACAGCCTTACTTTACCCACAGCAGCTCTCCTGGCAGATCAGCTGGGAAGTCCCATCTCAATTCAAGCAGCTTCGCCTCTTTTCCGCATGCTTTTTACACCAACCATCTGGTTAAAAAGAGTCTGAACTGCAAGTGAAGAGTTTATCTGAAGCGTGATGACACCACTGTGTGCACACTCTTGCTCAACACGCACTGCTTGATCATTCCATGCAAGTATTTAGGGTGGATATTCCTAGCTAGCAGTCTGTACCTCTGCTGTTAAGCTCCAAAAGAACTGCCAGCTGCTGCTTCTTGTGATGGGAGATGAGAGGATTTCACTGCTTTCACCCAGCACGGAAGGAGAGGTGCCAACAGTATGTGCAAGAAACTGGCTAGCAACTCCAGGAATTGAAGCTTGAAGTCACAATGTGTTCCACTAAGAATGACAGCAGTACATCATAGGCAGAATTTCAAGATTAAGCTAGACAAAAAAAATCAAGCACTAGTGTGTAAAAACTATTTATTACTTAAATAGTGGCTGCAGAAAGTACAGAAGTGTTACAAGCAGCTCTATTCACAGCTCTGCTCATTACGTAGCGGCTAATAGATCAGCTGCAGCCAGCTCCCACCTTGGCATTTACACGATGCCTCTCAAAGCATAAACATGTTTTCTAAGCTACTCAGTTGGCACTACATTTGGACATCAAGGTTTTTCAAACCTTAGCTGCAGTTACACTAGTGAAACACTACCCTGTGTTAGTGTTCTCCCAGCTTTTAGGGATGATCCATTTAAAAAACAAGTTCATACAGGGATAGAGGCAGAGTCCACACATTCCAGCCTTAGCAGACAAGCAGAGCCATATTAAATTACCAAGACCTAACTTTTTAGTGGTCAGTGAAGCCAAGACCGGAGTGAGTCTAAAGGTAATTAACCTCTGAGGTCACAGCCTGTGAGATGGCTCCAAATTCAGCCTGCTTTCCCTAACCTCCGCAGAGCCTGCCCTAGAATAAAGACAGTTGCTTCAGAAAGCTCTTCACATAGGCTACACATTTGCTGCAGTGTGAATGATTTAGGCCACATGCACTTAAACATACAAGCATGTGTTCCATCATAATTACAGCATGCTTCGTTGGAAGCCACATAAATATCCTGCTTGCATTGCAGCACAGAAAGGGCATGTGAACAGTTGCACTTCATGAATTTTGTCACAACATGACACAGACACAGCAAGTTCATCAACTAAGTCTTCTAACCACCTTCTCACCACTAACGAAGGACATCTCCAGAGGACGTCCTCCCTTGTCAGCTTAAGGCAGTGCAATTAAGGGTCAGATGTTCCTAGCAATTCAGTCTCTGTACACTTAGCTCAGCTCTGTGCTTTGCTTTTGACTGCAAGCAGTCCCCATAGCATCCAAACAAGATCATGTCAGCAAATACTGCTCGTTCCTCTCAAAGACCAACTCCTGAAAAGCAGCAGGTTCCTGCAGGAGTTAACACATATTACACAAGAGTGTTATCTAGAGAAATGTACATTTTCGGTTTTACAGAATTGAGTACAAGCACTGCTATCATCTCCTTGCTCAGTGAGACATGAGCCAACTCATGTAAACTGGCCTCCAATATTACAAATAGCTAACTGAAATAGGTGTTCTACTGATCCCATCCATTACACCATGGAAATCAAATTGCTATTTTGGCATGATAACTCCCTTAAATGCCTAATCTTGTACACATATGAGTAAAGTTCTCACTTCCAAGACAGCAGCTGCCACTACCTTTGACAGAGAGGAACTCAGATGCTCTCGGACACCACTGAGATGGACTTGGATGCAGTTTTAGCAGCCTACGATGGCATTACCTCTTCAAGCTTATGGTGAAAAGGTACTTCTGGTAGCATTTATAGCCAGAGTGTCAACTAAATACCTTAATCTGTTATCTGAAACCACTTTTCCTTATTTAGGACAGGAACACTTAGGCCTGTTGAACATTTCATCAATCCAGTATAATCATTAAACAAATCAAATGAGGAAAACCGTATCTGTTGCAATACAGGTAGGGTGGAAAACAGCATGCACAAGCTATGCAGGTCCTGCATTTAAGCAGTAGAAGTGTCAGAGCAATCACATCAGCAACCACTCCTGCCAGATATTTACAGAAAAGCTTGAGTTCTACTGGGAAACAGCAAGTATTCACCAGCTCTTTGAGCTCAAGTGCCAGCTCAAGCCATATTTCATTAAATATTTTAGTAGCACTGTCTGATCCAAGTCGGTGGAACATGACGCAGATCATACGGGAGCAGTTTTTACAGAGCAGCAGACACTAAGAGTGATTTCTTCTTGTGACTTCTCAAAACACTGCAGTTATCCCTCTGCGCTCTGCACTTTCGGTGCTGCCTATTGCTGTGCGTCCACATCTTGTAACACCTCCTTTCCTGAGAGAAATCACCTCCTCTGTCCAGCCTTCAACATCCTGCAATGTCTTTTAGCCCTTCCCACTTGTAATTAGCTGCAGTAGCCAAGCTCCAGCAACATTGACTCACTCGCTGCATCCAGTGTCGAGTCGGAGCCCCGGCTAGGTCTCTTCCTCCTTCCTTCTCTCCTCTATACAGAGACTACAGGATGCCAACCTTTACAGGACCTACTACAACGGAAAACTGCCCCAAAGGAAGTGTATTTTTCAAGGTCAAAAGCACTCCTGTACCTGCTAGATGTCCTAAACAAGTGCGTCCTGGAGCTGCAAATCACTGATAACAATCCTAAGGCAAACTGCAGCTTTCAGGGGAGATTTATAAGAGCTAAGTGCTAAGTAATTTCTTCTTCCTCCCACCCAGCACTCCGAGCCCCACATCAGACTAGGTTAGACTTAACCATCTGAGGGTACATACTGAGATCAGGTTACAGATTAAACATGGAATTATCCAAATGGCAGACTATTCAAGTTTAATAGCCTGAAAAGCTGAGCTGATCTCCATCTTTGGTCCCTTTGTCAAGCCTTCTTCCAGCAGAATCCCAGAGGATCACTGAGCCACCTCTTTCCCATCCCATCCTCACCTCATTAGGACTTACTGCTCCACCCCAGTTGAGCCCCTCCAACCCCACCTTACTCATCCTACCACACACCCATCGTCTCCAAGCTCTTCACCCCTGTCCAGCCTCAGCAGCCCCACATCTCCTTCAGCCCAAGCCCTTACCACAGAGCTCAGCCCTTCTCCATCTCCACCTCTGCAGCCCCAAATCTCCCTCACCTCAGTCACTCACCCTTCCCCCACCACAGCCTCCCATCTTCCTCACTAAAAAGCTCCCCATCCCCTTCACACACCCCTAACTCCTCACCCCCACAACACCTCCTTCACCCCAAAGCTTCTCCACCTTTCCTTACATGCAGTCACACACGTTTCCCCCACAGCTTCCTTACCTTCACAGCCTCATATTTCCCTCACTCCACAGCTCCTCAACCTTTCTTCACCTTCACAGCCCCACATCTCCATCACCCCAGATCTCCCCAACCATTCCTCACCTTCATGGTCTCATATCTCCCTCACCCCAAATCCTCACCTCACCTTCAGAGCCCCACATCTTCCTCAGACCAGATCTCCCCAACCCTTCCTCCCTTTCATGGTCCCATATCTTCCTCACTCCAAATCCTCACCTTCACAGCCCTACATATTCCTCAGCCCAGATCTCCCCAACCCTTCCTTACTTTCATGGTCCCATATCTTCCTCACCCCACTTTCTTCCCCTTTACAACTCCACCTGTCCCTCACCCCCAACCATTCTTCACCTTCATGGTCCCACATCTCCCTCATCCCACCTTCACAGCCCCACATCTCCCCAGCCCTTCCT
>VXAA01001152.1:282964-300691 GCA_013399115.1 Anseranas semipalmata | reverse complement strand
GGGGGGGGTGTCATGAATATGCATCAGGGGGGCGTGGCCCCGAGGGGGCTGCAGTGGAAGGGGCGGGGGGGCGGCGTTGCTAGGGAGACGTTGGGCGGGCTACGGGGGCCGCCCGGCGTCGCTTCCAGGGGCGGGGGGTGCTGCCACCTGAGGGGAGCAGGTGTAGCGGCCATTTCCGCCGCTCTGAGGGAGGGCGAGCCCGCCGGCTCCCCTCTCAGGCCCGAAGGCGGGCTGCTGGCCGGAGGGGGAGCCTGTGGAAGCGACCCACCAGGCCCGGCCGTGGCTGCGTGCGTTTTGCACAGAAATGCCGCGGTGACATGTCACCGAGCCCCCCATCCCCGGCCGGGCGAGGTGTGCCCGGTACAGCTCTACCATACTGATTGACCACCTGCGCTGCAAAGCGACCACTAATTAATTACCCAAACACAACAAGTGCTGCAGCGCATTCCTTTCACTATCTGGTATACTGCAGATGCATCAGTCCAGATTTCCGAAGTTTTCCTTTATCACGAGGAAAAAAACACTATGTTGATGTTCCTGCCACATTGTAAGAACCCTATGCAAACTTGCCCTAAAATTTCTTTCTAAACCTAGACAGGCGTATATATATTTTTTTAATCTGAATTACTTATGTCTCCTAGCTTTAATTGTGCTGACTGTGTTGGGCAAGGTAATATTTAATTTTCATTACTTACATAAACTAAGAATGCATAAAGTAGCATGTGAGTGGCCTGTAAAAATGCACGTTATATTGCATAAGTGCTAATTGTTTTCTGTTTCTTGACGTGCCGTTAACTATATATTCCAAAACAATTTTTTTTTTCTTGTGAACTTCTGTCTCTGCAGTTCATGAATAAATAAACCACAAAGCATACCAGACTTCAGAAAAGAAGAAGGAAAACCACAGAAGGCAAAATGAAAGAACGGTATACATCTATACACTATTAAAAAGCAATATTAATTTTGAGTCTAAAAAAGTACTGTGACTACATGCCCTAAAGAAATTAAAAACAGTTAATCTTTTATTCTAGAATACTACTTTCAATATATACTTATTTTTAGGCTAATTGAGGCCAAGGAGTAAAAAGCATGCATAACCACAATCCTGCACAACTCTCTGAATTAACCATCCTCTGCTGAGGACTCCCGAAGTCTATTCGNTTTTTTTTTTTTTTTGTGTCATACTACTGATGTGTATAAAAACTATGATGACATTGTTACCTTTTTGAAAAAAATGCAGCAGCAAAATAGTTCTCTTAATTATCCAAATGGTAAAGATAAAGCTACCAAACCGATAGCAGCTTAGTGTAATGCCTACTCTTGACAGTAAAACAACATCCATTATATCACAACTGAAAGTACATGAATAAAACATTAAAGCTTGTTCCACAGAAGAAACAAAAATTTCCTATATGTATAGTAGTAGGGAAGTCTAATGGCTTGTGGAGAGAGAAGAGACCTTAGTGACTTCAGTGCAAATTATTTGAGACCCGAACACAACTGAAAACACCAAGCAGGAATCTCAAGCTGTGCATGTAGCTACAGTTTCTAAAATGTGCTTCGTGTTCCCCATAAATTGTGGCAACCTAGGCTACCTGATGTTTTGACACCTCACTTAAAAATGCCTGGGGGAAATACCTTTTTTTTTTGTCCTTTTCTTGCTTGCCTTTGTGGCAAAGCTTGGTCCTTACCTTGCCCTGACGTTTTAGACGTGTTCAGGCAGTGTCCGGACGTGTCCAGACGTGTCCAGATATTCTCCATTTTATTTCCTCATGTAATTTTCACTTGAGAGTTGTTAACTGTCAGCCACTAGCTGAGCTGAGAGCCAGAAGGGGTAATTTTCCACAAAGCAAACACTTTAGTTTAAAAAAATCCAAATTGTTATAGAGTGAGGGGGTGGAAAAAAAAAATCCGAGGAAGCAGACCCACCTCTTCCCTCTGAGGTTCTTATTCAACTCCAAATATTTAATCCATAATAAATAAACACATCCTCAAGTCTTGGCAGGGGAGAAATGAAATTTCTCCTCTTGCTGATGCAGAGAGATCTGCGGATGCGCTCGGGGCACAACTCTGTCAATTGAGACACGGAGCTGAAGTCCAGGCGTGTGCAAATTTTGCACAGGAGAGGGTCTGATGTTCGTGGGGCTGTGAGAAAAGCCCCTAAACAGTGGTTAAGAGCGAGGTCTGGGACACGCTCCCCTCCCCAGCACTTGTTATGGTCTGCCTTTAGCAGGTCCCTGCTCAACAGCGTGGTTTTTGTGAATCTTGTTCCTCGGTGCTTATTTCTCCCTTGGCAATGTGTAGCAGGCTGAGGCACTTTAGCTAGAGCCTACCATAAAGAAAACATCCAGAAATGACCTTAAAATCTCCCTAATGACCAGTGCTTTGGTTTCCATGTTGTGGGTCACATACCTGGAGAACCCCCTAAGGCACGGATCCCTCACAGGATTCTTGCTTCCACTGATTTGTCTCGCATGCAGTACCCAAGGATTTTCCAGAAAATCTGTCGGACCTCTGGAGAGCAATATCCTACCCTAAAAGCCTTGCAGCTCTCTACACGATGCGCTCTGTCTTGGCACAGAAATCGGAGCAAGGGGTCTTCTCTACTTAATGAGCTATGTGAATTAAGCAGCCGGCAGGATCATCAACAAGCTGCCGTGAGTACTCTTTACTCCATTTCGCAGGTACTTGGCTTACAAAATTGTTATGAAAATTTACCATGCAGCCAAGCCAAACAAACAACACCCCCAATATTATTTTACATGCGTGTCAAAAGAAATAACTTGCCGCAGGCAAAGCGGGTGAAGGAATTTTACAAGACTGCGTCTGATCCTCCCTCTCCCCTCCCTCAGACAGTTAAAGAAATGTTTGTGTGATGAAAGGGGTACGGGAGCAGAGGACAGCTGGTTAGGAATTAATGAAATGTTTGAGCATTATCGTGCGATAATGGATTTAGTTGACTGTTTGCCAGCGTTCAGATCTAGCGTGAATTGCTTTATATGAAAGGCAGGGACTGCTGCTGCTCCTGAGTCCTTTGAAATCTGGGACTTTAAAAAACGTAATTCGTCATCTGGATGGACAAAAGCCCACGGGATTGTTTTGACTGGCGTTCAGACTTCATGACATGTGATGCAGCCAACTCTTAGAGGTGTCTCCTGGTTGGGAGTGGCTATGCGTTTGGGAGACCTGAGGCTAGACTTGAAGCAAATCTGAGCACTCCGAAGCCCAGATGAGGTCTCCCAGCTAGGGCACTTGTAAACAGGACATGAAAAATGAGTCTCAACTTTCACACGTTTGGCCTGTAGCTTATCCCCGGGGTATCTCCCACAAAGGGTGTTTGATTCATTTCTGATGGGAAAACAGCGCCCTGAGCTTGAAACTGTTGTTTTTCCTTCTTCCCACCCTTCCCCAACATACGCTGTCATTAAGCTGGAACGTTAAATGGCTGTGTAAAATGGCCCATGTCCCTTGACACTTTTTTTTTTTCCCCTAAAAGCATTGGAATACTTCAAATTTCTGCCTATCAGATAAAAGACTTGTGCCAAGCCAATCAAAGATTTTTTGTCTGGACTCAGACAAGTCACAAGAAGGTCTCAACAGCAGCAGGATGCTATGTGCGAGTTTGCGACGAGGACCCAGACAGGCAATTTTTCTGGCCGATTGAGATTGCCTGTGGTAGCCAAACTTGATTTCGAACTTGAATTTTCAGATCCAAATGGCTTTGGACAGGACCTGAGGATACAGAGCATAACCCAGCCCTTTGCCCCGTCTCGTCCCCAGAGTTTACCCATCTGGGGCCATTTGGCTCGTGTCACCCTGGAGCGATGTCAACAGTCCTAAGCAAACATGGCAGAGCAGTTGTGGGGCTCTGTGCCTATCTCCTGGGCTGAGACCTGGAGCAGGACCAGGAGCTATACCTTCCCACACCACCCCAATATGCAAAATAAATGGCTCATGGTGGAGTCTCAGGCTCATAGCAGCTACGTTGGCAAGATGCTGACACAAGACCATACGATGTGTTGCTGCTGCTGCTTGTGAGGTCTCCTGAAGCGTTCATGCCTTGAAGATGAGACTTATTTGCCTGGTTTGCACAGCTAAAATCAGTATTAACTTCCTCCCTTGCAATGGAGAGCTGAGAACCCCCTTTTTATGTTTTTTGCTCTGTTTCTCTCCGCTTGGGCAATGAGCTGAGATTAGTCAGTATTCCTTCTGAGCTGTCTCACATTAAAGCATGATGATGATGTTTATGAGGTTTCCATTGCGGCACTGGGATATTTGTGCTTTGGTCTCTCTATTTTTGCTCAAAGCCAAATTGAAAAACGGATACATTTTCATCACATTAGGTTTGCAAAGAACCAAAACCTTGAACCAAAGCCGGGAGGTTGGTTAAGTCTGAGATGATTTTCAAGTGACTTCATTCACATTAGCTTTACCCTGGTGAAAGCTGGCCAGTATTACTGCCAGTTTACACTGGTGAATACAGAAAAAAGACCAGACCAAGGAGCTGAGTTAATTTTCTCCCTGTACAGGCTCCTGCGGCATGCCGGAAAGCCGACTGAGATATCTCTCAACTGAAGTCTCACCTGAGGGATATCTCTGTTCCCTAGGGCTTTCTCATAACAAAACAACCTTTCATGGATTTAACTTATTTATAGGTGATAGCCACTTCAGGTAGTTCAGTGCAGAATAGAATGTCGTATTTTATCTGGTCACAACACAGATGCTTAGTCTATAGCTCTAGACACTAAAACATGACTTTTAGTTAACAGGTCATTTATCCCTATTCATACTGCCTTCCTGTCTTGCAGCCTTTTAGCTACAGCTGAATTTTAAGTACGCAGGTGTTATTGGGCACGTCTGTTTTGATCGCCGAGGTGGGACCTGAAGCCTCTAGAGCCTTCCTGGAGGTCTTGCTTTGCTCTTTGCTCTGCTAAGGCCTGTTACAACCACATGTTGTGACTTATCTCATCTCTCCCCTTGCCTAATCGGTACCATACCTAATCAGTGTTTGCAATATTCTGGGTCCCAGCATAGACAGGATTTCAAATTGTTTAGCCCTGTGTCATGAAAACGGCATCTGGGAAAGCAACAGTGTTTTCTGTATTTTTGGAGAATCCTGGGGAACAACTCAAGGAACTACACCTAAGCTAATGACTTCTCTGGCTATGACTCAGTGTTAGCAGAGGTCCATGAGCAGTCACAAAAATAGACACAGTTGTACTGACTATATTCAGTTTTTTTTTTACATTCCCCTGAAAACATGAGTAACACTCACCTGGGTGATGGAAAAGCGAGTTGGATTGGCACTGGTTGGCAATGGGATGGAAAATTAGTATGTAAAGAACCTAGTGATTAAGATAATAAAAACAATGTTAGGAGTCTTAGGTGAAGCCAAGTTTTATAGCCCTCGAGCTTTTAATTGTGAAATTCTTGGCTCTCATTTTGTTTCTGAAATAGAAATCTATTTAAATGACTTAAGCAATGCAGGTTTCAAGAATAACCTGGAGCATACTGTTGTTGTAGTTGTGACCGAGAAACTGAAATGAATTGGGTGAATAATTTTTATTCTAATTGCTTGAATTTCCAAATACAACCAAACAACTGCAGACCCTGAAGTGTTTCATATTAAAGCCATTTTAAACTTTGAGGAAAAAATGAAATGCATTGCCAAAGTCCAAAGCTGTTTGGAGCGGAAATTAAAATCCTCAGCAAAATATTGAGTTTTTTTAAGGTTCTTTTAATCACTTCCCCCCCCCAGAAGGTGGGTGAAAAATGTCAAATTCACAAATTCTATAATTCACTCCAAAATTTTTTGTTATTATTTTTCCCTTTTCCTGGAACTGAATATCACCCCAGCCATGAATTTTGATATAATGTTTTATTTGGGGAAGTCCCTCTACGTAAAGTACAGTGTGGAGACCACACACTGCTGTTCTTGAGCTCTAGTTTCACTTTACGGTGTCAATGATTTAAAATCTAGTTGCTCCCCAAAGGGGCTCTTCTGTTCCTCTCCTTTTCATCTGCTCATCGTATATGCTCAGGATTAGCCAGTGTGTCTAGCCAATTTGGTGAAAAACCCAACATAAAAAATGGATTGTTTTCTGCTGGATAAACTCTGCACATTGACTCACACCACAGTTGCTAAACCTCAGTTCAGCCTGCAGAGGCTGGCAGATAATGGTCAGACCCTTTCACATAATATTTTCTCTCACAGCATAAGTCACACTCCAGTTCTCACTTTTGACCCCTATAATAAACAGCTGTTTTTTCCATTTTCTTTTAAGCAGTTTCATCGGTTTCCTTGTACACGTCCCAGATCGTCCTAGAGCTACCACACAACCTGCTGGAGGGGGACCCGGCGGGGGCATTGCTCTTTTTTAGAGCATTGCCAACAGCAAACAAACCAGGAAGGTAACAGAGACATTTGGGCAATCCTATCAGTTCAGCAGCTTGTTCCCTCATTTGTAAGGGGAGTCTGGCAACCAAGCTGCTAACGTAAGTACCTCGAAGACCCAGGGCTGCTTTGGTAGGACCACAAGTTTTGTATCCTTGCTTTTTTTGTTCCACAATTAGTGAATCAAACACAACAGGGATTTTTTTTTTCTAAATATTTCAGAGTAGAAATAAAAATCCTTCCTCCCTATGTGGGTCTCAGCCTTTTTTTCTGGCCTGGCAGTGTCTTCAGGGTGCAGACGGATGCTCTCCCAAAGGACATCTTGGCACTTACCTGGGCCAGAGCACAGAGAGACGATGAAATTTCCACTTCCCTCTCCCAACACACACAAGTGCGTGCAGAACTGATAGCACGCTCTTAGCTTGTGGGTAGAAAGGATGTGGGTGCTGATGGTGTAGAGACAGAACCTCAGAAGGCAACGATTTGAATGGGGATTGTTTGTGACATCCAGAGCAGATGAGGTTATGGCACAAGATAAAGAATTAATAAAATTGAGAGGAGAGAAGTTCTTAGCAATGAGGGTATTTTAACGAGCTCCCCAGGGAAGCACTGTTGCTGTGCAGAACTTCGAGAACAGACCAGGAGAAATGGTTTTGAGGAGTTTAGATTTTTCCCATCAAGTAATCAGTTGTGTTTCTGCAAAAATTGCCCTCCCCAGTCCCAATTAGACAAGAACTGGCCTGAATGGGTTGCTCTAAATTTGGACAAGATATTTTCTTCCAGCTGGCAAAAGTTTCATATATTTTCCTCTCTCTTTCTTTTTTCCTGTTAGTGGTTTTGGTCAGACCAGAAGCAAATGTTACAGAATCTGCCAGAAAAAATGTTTTCACAATTGATATTTTCATAAATGCCTTTCAAAAATTGCCAGTCAGCACCCTTGGAGACAGAAGTCCTCTCTTAAACTCTACAACAGGTACAGAGCAGACACCAGTTCTTATCATCTATCCCCCTCAAACTGGAGACCTGCTGGCGCTGCCTCCATGGTTCACTCTGTCTTTGACCTCCCTTCTGAGATGTCCCACAAACCTGTGATTTGCCTTTAGAGGTTTATTTTTCGATGTTGCAAAGCAGCAGCTCTGACAAGCAATGCCGTTCCCCACAGCCTCTCAGTGTGGTCTGGTGGGGCTGTGGATGAAGCATGGCTGAAGAAGTGCAGAGAAGTATTTGGGGACTCTGGGACGTTGAACTGAGTTAAATTTGTATTGTGTTCTCCTAATGGATAGTCATGGGAATGACCTGTCAGATGGCCTAGCCCTTTCATATTGATCTTCAATTACTCTGCTGCACAACCTCTTCCTCTTCTGAGAGGGGTGAGTGTGTTTTGTAGGGGATACCAGCTTTCTGTCATCTCCTCTGGTTTGTTTTGAACTTCCTAGAAATGAGAGATGCTGCTGCACTGCTTCCCTTTCACTGCCTTCCTCCCAGCCTGCTCTGCTTGCTGCTAACCAAGAGCTCCCCTAAACCGTTTCTTCTTACAGGCCTGTGTCTTGTTGTTGACTGCAAACTTCAAGCAGAAGTGTTCCTGGGGTTTAAGCAGATAGAACGTCTCTCCACCATGTGGATGTACTCATATCGAATTCCACAAAATCCATATTCCAGATGAGCCACTTAGAGATCTCCTCTAAGCACTTATTTTAACAAATTCATAGAGTTTCATCCACTCTCTGATTCTGATCTCCCTCTGAAGTGCAGCTGAAGCCCAGAAGTTTAAAAGTTATCATGAAAGGTGACATACAGTCCAGCAGTTCATGAGAACATGCCAACCTCATGTCCTTAGGAAACTGGCTTGAAATTCAGAGATAGGTACAAGCCCATAAATTGTCATTTCCAATATTTTCTGGGCTTGGAGATGGAGGATGCATTCACACACCTGAAGTTGTGTTTGGCCCAGCCCTCTGAGCTCCATGTGAATTCTGCACTTGAAGCCAGCCCCAGGAAAACTTGCAGCTGTTCTGACCTTCGCTTTCAATCTGTACGTAACAAAAAATTCAGGGCTGGTGGTAACAGACCTCTGCCGACTGTGCTGTTAATGGCAGAAAGAAAGTGAAGCGATTCAGCTGATCCATGACCGTTTCCAATCTATTTAATTGAACCTCAAAAAAACTTCAAAATGACTTCAAGCATTTCTGGGATGGATATTCCACCACTCATCCCACTGGAGGTTTGCGTGATTTACACTTTTATAGATGAAAAATACTGCACAGGTGCAGAGATTCCCATTCTTTCCAGAGTACCATTAGATAGTTTCTGTGTGGGGGTGTGTGTGTTGCAGTCATTGACTTTACTTTCTCTTTAATGACCTACAAGTATCTCTTGTCTCATGGAATTGAGTGTTGTTTGCTTGTTCACAGTTTCCTTTCCTTCCGTTATCCAGCAAGGAAAGTTTGCTTAAGTGGTTTTTGTGAACTCTTTCAAGATCCCCAGAAGGATGATACAGGAAACAATGAGTTTCCTTTCTATACAAACTTCTAGGGTGTTCCCATAATAGCCTGCAATTTATCTGCACTCAACAGCCTGCAATTGGACAAAAAATTAATGAACTGTCAAGGGATCAGGCAAAACACAATTAACATATCAGAGAAAGGAGAGCTTGCAATAAAAAAGAATCCTCCACTTACACAGCACCTTTCATCCCAACGCATGATACTCATGTTGCCAAACACTTTCCTTTCTATCCTTGTGTTTCCAATTACTTTATAAGTTGGCCACACTTTAACCATTCAGCCTGAAATTTTCCATAATTGCTCTCTGCTTCAAGTTGATTTTTTTTTCTTTTCTTTTTTTCTTTTTTTTTTTTTTTGGAGAGGAGTGAAAAGGGAAAATTTACACACGCACACAAAACCCTCCATGAAAGGTGAGGTCATTTTTCACTGAGATTAAAAGCTAAAGAAGTAGTTTTATGAATGTTTAAGCTTTCTGTCTCTTTATTTTGAAGAGCACTTTTGCGCCGCAGGAGGCTGGAACAGAAAGGAGACACTTGGCACAGAAGCCGTGCCGGGGATCGGAGCCTGTCAGTGTCTCTGTGAAAATGCATCTGGATTCGTCCAAATCCCAAACCACAGACCAACCTCTATTTACATGTATCAGAGGCATGCCTACACCTAGTTTTTTTAATGCCTGCTTGCTGCAGCGCACGTAGCCTCTGCAGCCCCCCAAAAGCAGCCCCCCGTAAGCAGAACATCTGGCCGGCACGGGCACAAGGGCTTCTCGCCTTTCACCATTTCACCCTGGGTGACCTGGCGCAGTGGGTGAGAGCTGGGAGGATTGTAGCACTGCGAGGGAGGGCAGGGCCTGTGTTGAAAGCTGACAAGGTAGAAGTGTGAGTCATTAAAAGGCAAAGACCAAACACTAAAGAAACAATTACTTACATATTTAAAAAAAAAAAAAAATCGGTTCTGGAAGGCACGTTCGCCTGATGGCTGACACTCCCTAGAAAAGCACTGTGTTATTCCAAAAGTCTCCCAAGAGGTGAATAAACCTTGCCAGAAATAATTGCAGATATGGGATTGTATAATTGCTCAACTCGGTGCAGGCTGAGAGCAGAGCGGGAACCTGCGCTTTTCTGTCCCTGCCCACTTCCTTGTTTTCGGGGCTGCGCAGCGCTCAGGACACCGGGGCTTGCGTTGGCCGGAGCAGTCAGGGCAGCAGGAAAAAAAAAAGAAAAGCTTCTTAGCAACAGCTTCACAGCATCTGTTATTTCCAACTCCATTCATAAAAGCGGCTAGCCGAGGCAGGCCGCTCAGCGTACTCATTTCTGCGAGAAGCGGAAAGCTCTTGACTTGCTCGGTGCCTGCAGATTTCATCCACTCATCGAGCAATAAAGAAAATGGCTTTAAGCCACTTCAGGCTCCAGCGCTCCCGTTAGTATTCTCCGGTTACGGAGATCAAGGGACTACAAAGGGCAGCGCAAGGCAGAGAGGATGCAGATAACAGCTTTGCCTCCCCTCTTCGACGGCTCTTCTCCAGCAGCAGAGACCAAGTTTGGGGAGCAGATGCCGCAGCTGCATGGCTCGGATCACACCGACGCTCCCGCATCGCGGGCGTCGCATCAGGCAGCGTTGACGACAGGGTTGTGGTGCCTTTATTTTGGTGATAATTCACGGCTAACCCAAAATCAGATGCTCAATCTGCTGCAGCCTGGAATGGCAGCTCCGTATGCAGAAGTCCCCGAACAGTCAGGAGTTCATGGGAAAATGGTTTGGGTAATACCAATTAGTGCTGCAATAGTTTCTATTAATTTTCTAAAATGGCTTGGGGTAATTCACCTTTTTTTAAATTAAGAAACAACATTTTTCACTTTCAAAATCATGTTCTTCACTGAGAAAAGGCTGTCTTCAATGACAAGAAACTATATTTTATTCAAACAAAAATTTCCTTCAAAACTTTTCCTTAAAATAGTCTCTGAGAAAAAGTCAAGAGGTTCTGCTATAAAGCCTCCCACTGCAGGGCAGGAACCCGAGCAGGACAGTTGATGTGGGACTTCCCGGGCTGGGAAGCGTGTTTGGAAACAAGAGCATGGCGTGGTAGAGCGCCAATATGTTTGGCTCGCAGGAGAGAAGGTTAAAAGGGATTTGATCAGTCCCCAGAAATACCTGCTGCAGCAAGAAGAGCTGCAAGAGTCATTTGCTGGAGACAGAAATAAGAGATGTTCCCGCTGGAAATAAGGATCAAAGGTTAATTAACTATAGGAACACCCTACTGAGGAAGCCATCCCGTGAATTGCTATATGACAGCTTGGAGACATTGCCATTGGATATTTTAGGTGTCCAAGGAAGCTGCTCACCATGCTGTTGTGGAGATACCTGCTTTTCTGCCGCTTACAGAGGGATGCCCAGGCTCCTGTCCCAGGTATCACAAAATCACAGAATGGTTGAGGTTGGAAGGGACCTCTGGGTCCATCTGGTCCAAGCCCTGCTGAAGCAGGGCCACCTACAGCAGGGTGCCCAGGACCACGTCCAGGTGGCTTTTGAAGATCTCCAAGGAGGAGACTCCACAGCCTCTCTGGGCAGCCTGTGCCAGTGCTCAGCATGGTAAAGAAGTGCTTCCTGATGCTCAGACAAAACCCAACCTGCGGAGCTGGGAATGCATCCCGGGTATCTGCTGGAGGGCTGTGCCCTGCTGTTGTGTTTTTCAGCCTTTCTAAGTGGAAGAGCCACCTCAACTCTCTGGAAAAAAAAGCAAGATGAGAACAAATTCATGCACTTCCACTGCTCTGTTTTCATTTACAGCCCAACACAAACTAAGCCAATCTTTGTGTGTCTATTTAAAACTTGCATTTCCTCTCCACCAGCCTGTTTCCGTGCTGGGGTGCATGTTCCTTTTTTTTTTTTTTTAAAAAAAGGCAATTTTGCAGTGGTTTCGCAGTCCACCCGATGATAATGCTTATCAGTCTGGACACAACAGAACTCTGAGCAGAGCACAATTTATTTGCCAACACGCTGCTCGAAGTGTTGCAGCCTGTCTGGTGTCCGGGGGAGAAGGCAGAAGACTTCAATGGACTTTTCTTGCCCGCGATATTGCGGCTCAGCCCCTAGCTGGTGGCTCTGGGAAATTAATTGATGTGCCCTGCTCGCGAGGAAGGGCCAGCAAGGTCAGGGCTTGGAGGCTGTAAGGGTGACAACCTGCCAGCTTTGCTTGTCCTGCTCGGATGTCACCGGATCACTGTCACATGAGCGTGCTGTGGGTGGGGGAATGCCCTGAGCACGGCGTTGGCTGCTCAGCCTGTTTTCTCGCACGGTAAATCTGTGAATACAGCCTGATGATCGCTCGAGGTGTAACTTAAACTACTCAAGGCTCCTCTTTGGAGATGCAGAGGCTTTGCGGGGCTGAGCAAAGGAGCTTTTTTTAAGCCAGCCTCGAAGGCAGCGTTAGCTCACGTAGCGGTGTGCAGGGAGGTGCGTGATGCTGCGGCTGTGCTGATGGTACCGGCTTCTTTAGCAGCTCTTCTGCATCTGCTTGGTGATGAGCCCGGTGGAGTGGAGACAATTTGGATGCAAAAAAGGAAAATATCTCAGGGTCCAAAGCTGGAGCTGATTCCTTTTGGACATGGAGAGCCTGGGCTTGGCATACATTGAGCCCTGTCCCTGGGCAGTTTAATCTCAACAGCCAGAAACCTGTATGGATTTACGCTTCCATATGCGACTGTTTGATAATCACGTTGCCATGGCTACATTTGAGTCTTGCAATAAATGTGTAATTTCACACATTTACATCAAAAGGAACTCCAGGACATGCAGCTCTGTGTAACAGAGCAAGCTGGTCTCTCTCCATAAACACTTTCCATTTTTAACACCGTATTATTGTACTCACTGGGGTTTTTTGGGGACATGAAGACTATGGGGCAGGTTCAACAGCCTGGAGGTGAAATTCCCGAATGCTCCGCGGTCTTGTCTACTCTAAGGCTTCCCCAGTGCTGCATCAAGGCAGTTGTCCTGCTGGGGTCTCAGCTGCCCATCTGTCCCTCAGGTGCCTTCTCCCAGGTCCTCTCCAGAGCTTCCTCTGCCTGATGGCTCCTTGTCCCACAGACACCCTCTCCTCTCCCACATGCAACTCCTGTCTTGGTTTGTGCCTCCTTCTCTGCCTCTGTCCAGAGCAATGGGCAGGTAAGGGTTATTTAGAGAGGGTCTGGTAACAAGGGTAGGAGAGAAGAGAATGCACCCATGGGAGCTGAATGCAACGGTGGATGGCAGAGATGCACCCACCGAGCATCAGACCTGGATTGCATCCAGATAACTCTAACTCCAGGATTTTGCATCCAGACTCTAACCCTGCTTTTCCTGAGCTGATTTGAACAGATTTTTCAGGAACTCAAAACTTGGACAGTTCTGCCTTTTTTTTTTTTTCCCTGTAGCAATGGCAGCTGAAGCATTGCCAGCACCAAGGCACCACTGCAGCTGGGCTCCGCCTCGCTCAGAAGCAAAGAGGTGCTGGAGAACCTCTAGCACTAACAGAATGTGGGCAAAGCAGGCATTTCACCTCACTCTTTGAAATTGCTCTTGTAATGAGAGGAAATCAGACCTGAAACAAGTGCCCGAAACTGAAAATTTCTGTGTGAGGAACTGGAAAAGTAAAATATCTTGGAGAAGTATAAGATTATTTTTTTTTCAGTTGTTTATACAATTGGAAAAGTTAAGTAAGCCTAATTATTGAGGTTATTGGTTTTAATGAGTCATCACCTTGCTATTATTATTCCTGGTTTCTGTTGCCATAGGACAAGAAGCTGCAGCTGGGCTAAGCTGTGCTGCGCAATGAATCCTTATGTTTGCTATTCCAAGGTTGAGACATAGGAAAACAGGTGGGCTCAGGCAAACGGAACATGGGGAAAGAACGTAATGTTTGTCAGTGTGGTGTGTGCGGGTACTAGGGGGAAAAGATGGGCTTCCATCAGGGACTGGAAGGGCTATCCTGGGATTACTTTGTGGATTCTAACGTTCTAAGGAACCTTTCCAAACACACAACAGGAGCATGGTAGAAGGTTGGCCACAGAGGTTGCCACTGGGGGCTGGTTGTTGGTGGGAATGGCCATGGTCAGAAGAGGTCACAATGCTTTGAGAATGAAGACTTGAGTTTGATGCTATGTGAAGGAAGGAGCCAGTCTAGGGATACTGAGCAGGAAGCAAGACAAAAAGAAGAGGTTAGGAGAAACATATTCTAGAATAGAATAGTTCGGTTGGAAGGGACCTACAAAGATCATCAAGTCCAACTGCCTGACCACTTCAGGGCTAACCAAAAGTTGAAGCATATTATTGACAGCATTATCCAAATGCCTCTTGAACACTGACAGGCATGGGGCATCAACCACCTCGCTGGGAAGGATCTCAATGGCAGCATCCTGGATGGGTAAGAGCGGAGCACGATCAGGGCCTGTGGAAGGTAGTTCAGTAACAGAGGAAGGAGGAGATACACAAGAGATTTACCATCAGGGCTGGAGAAGCTGGGCTTGAAAAATTTCACAAAATTCACAAATTTCACAAACTCCACCCTAGTTGGAGTTTAGTAACCAACCTAGTTGGTCTAACTCCAAATGCATGGACCATGAAGAGAGGTGTGAAGTGGAGCTGGCACCCAGGAGCTGCGCTGGTGTGGTGGATAACACATTGTATTGTTCACTGTGTTGTTAGAAGTTCTAGGGAGAAGGCTTAGGAGGAAGGGGATATCCAAAACTCTGCTTTAGCCAGGCTGACCTTTAAATATTAATTAGACATCCATGGGAAGATGTAGGAGAGAGAGGCTAAGATGGTATCTAGGGCAGAAGGAATCAGAAGGTTTGGTCTGGAAAAGAAAGATGCTCTTAGCAGCAGAGAGAGGTGGCTGAATTTGCTCATGTGGATGAGTGATCCCTGAGAAGAGAATCAAACACACATGACTGTGCGACCCCATCAGAAGGTAGAGGAGGGAATAAAGGACACATATGAAAGAGAAATAAAGAGGGAGGAAGAGAAGAGGGCAGAACAAGTCACAGAAGCTGTGGGAAGACAAAATTTCTGGGGAAAAGCATGCCTGAATGTGGGGAAGGCAGCTTTACAGGCCCGGGAGGGGATGATCAGCAGCTTAGTCCAGGAACATAGCGTTAGATTGGCAAGTCTGGTTTGCAGTTTCGGGGATGCATGCAGAACTGCTGCTGCAGAAGGACATATAAAGGATGGGACTTGAGGGGAGGAACCCTGCACTGGACCTGCAGCGTTTCAGAGAGGGAAGCTCAGAGCTGGTTTACACCCTGACCGAGGCCAAGAGAATGGGACATTATATTATTTTTAGTCATAGCATAATTTATTTCTCCAGCCTTTGTGTCAGAGCAATGAAATGCCTCTATGGGGAGACAAGGCGACCCCCGATCCCCAAGGAGCAGACTGAGAGCTTTTTTTATACTGGATCATTGTCATTCATGGTGATTGCTCTGAATGGGCCTTTCCTTACCGAGAACCAAAACGAGCTGGCAGGAGGACCTGGGGCCTCACCAGATAATAATGTGTTTGTGTGTGTCAGCACACGTGTTAGCTCTGATCTGTTGTTCAGCTCTGGCCGCCCCACGAGCCTGCAGGAACATGCTAACCCACAGTGTTTCATTGATTGGTTTCAATTGATCAGTTGTGTAGAAACAAAGTGAGCAAAGTTTCCACTCTCTCAGATGTCCCAGAGGGTGTTGGGTTTGCTGCAGCAAGTTGATCTTTTTCAGCTGATCCTGCACTTTTGTCTCTCTGTGAAGGATGGTAGAGAAAAGTCTTTTTTGAGGCAGACAGCTGGCCTCAGAAACAAAAGGCAGGGTCTGCTGGAAGAATGGGCTATTGCACACATTTTCTTTCCCTCTCAAAGGGCATCTGCTAAAAATACCATGAAAGCAAGCACATGAAGGGTACACACAGCCATGAGCTGCCCCGTGAATGTGAAAGCCATCATCAAACTGTTGTGTTTCCTCCAGCGCAGTCCCTCCTGTTAGCCCAACAAGAAGCATGGCCAAGTCTCCCTCCTTGTACTCTGCCAACCCCTGTGCCTTAGCGTCCAAAGCCTGGGAGCCGAGGGAAACCTCAGAGCAAAGGATATAGCTTGCCTCTCCTTTTCACAGCTGCCAAAATGCTGCCTTTCCTGCTCAATTATCCATTTTCAAACACTTCCCAAACCTTGAACGCTGGACTCCACCAAGGCATGGAGAGAGATTACTACGGACTTGGCCGTGGATGACCTTCACTTCATTCCCTTTTGCAGCTATTCCTCCTAGGAATTAACAATCCCAGCCAAAAGCAGTACAAGGATCAAGGAGAAGGAAGGAGACGGTGAACTGCAACTAAATCCTGTCCTTGGATGTCTCTTCAGCTGGTGAGGAATGAGCTTTGTGCCCATATGAACCCAAAAGGCACCGTGGCTGGGCGCCCTGTGCGTGAGGCACCTCACATCCAAGCAGGACGCGGTGGCCTCTTCCCAAGCGCCTGAGCTGCCACACGCTCCGGCTGTGCTCCAGGGACACAGGGGACAGCAGCAGGGCTGCTGCCAAGGCACCGAGCTCCCCTCCGGGCAACTGGAAGACAGCAAAAATGCAGGCCATGAATGCCGTCTGGAGAGAATGACCTGGATGTGTCTGCCCGGCCTTCATACAAAGAGGCAACGTGGTCCCGGCTCCCTCGCTCACAGGGCTTTGTGCCGGTTGAGTCCTGCGTAACGTGTGGAGAGCCACAGCTCCTGCCCGGTCGCAGAAGAGGCCACTGTTCTCCTCAGTTCTGCGAACCCGCCTGCACAATGGACGTGTCAAAATGGCTGCCAAGAGCATGAGCGCCAAGAGCCTGCCCGCCGTTGCTGCCAAAGCTTCCTGATAGCAGGCCGCTCTGCAGCCTAATGCTGCTCACTGAGGGAGAAATTCAGATGCTTGGGATGTTTAGATGAGAACTGCAGAGTATATTACCAGTTGCCAATGTTTCTTCGTTCCTGAGGCTGCTTAGCTTTTGGACGTAAACATGCAAAACCCCCTCGTGCAGCACTGATGCTGGGGTCTCTGGAGGTCACTAAATCAAATTTAAGCTGTATTTTTCTTTATGTGTTTATTGTTGTTTTCTCTGTGTGTGTGCGTGTGATAATTATGATCTGAAACTCCCTCTCCTCCCCGTCAAAGCACACTGAATCCTCTGGCAGCACATGCATGGCTCATGGACCACAAACTAAGAAGCACCCAGCTCATTCTCTTCTTCTCCAAACAGGTATTTGCTCAATGTTAATGAACACAGGACTCAAACACGGGAGTCCCCAACTAACAATGTGGTCATAATCCCAGCCAGAAGCTTCTCCTGTGCCTCACCATTAGCTAATCATGTCAAATATGCCAAAACAGGTCTAAAAGAACATATAAAGGAGATGTAGCAAGATGCTCAGTCTGCCTCCAGCATCGCACAGGGACAGGGATCAGGCCACCTTTGCATGACTACCAGGTTTGCTTCTTCTCTCCCTTGTAAAACTATACCATAAAACAGAGGTTTCCATAGGCATTTCTGAGCATTGTTTAGTGTGTCACATTACACATAAAGGAGAATATTCAAATTCTGTTCTTTTTTGTTGTTGTTGTTTGGGGCTCAAAATTTATTTGTTTAGTTGGGAAATGTTAAAAGCCAAAAATCCATTAAGGCCAAGCAAACTGAAGATCAAATTTGGTTAAGGAAGCTGGGGAAAGCAGATTTTGTATACCCCAGGCCTTTCTTTTTTTTTGGCAGGGGGTGGGGGCGGGGTGGGGAGTATACAATTAATGGACTTGTCAGGTTGATCAAATTTGGTCAAAGAAGAACTAGAATACC